>BQNB010011562.1:1723-51723 GCA_026074375.1 Tanacetum coccineum
GCTCCTCACCCTCATCATCTGTATCATCATCATCGTTGTCATCATAGGAGGGCTCATCACCATCCTCTCCATCAGCAGGGTAGTTAGTATGGTCCTCCTTGGGATCCTCCTCTAGATCCTTATCGTCATCCTCAGACTCATCTAGATAATCAATAGAATCCTCCTCCATCGACTTCGAGTCAGCAATGTATCTAGGTGACTCAGCAGTCAGTGAAGCATCATCAGCATAAGACTGATCCTCGACCTGAACGTCATCATCTGATGGTACATGGTACTCTGGGTGCTCTGGCTCTGGAACATATACTGGTATATGCTCATCCAACTCCATTAGGTCAGGTACATAAGCAGGTGACAGTCGGTGTGCTGCCCTTGTTGGGCAACCTCCTCGTATGGGTCCATCTCTAGAAGCTCACCGGCATTCACAAGTGGAATGCCCCATGATAGTCCATTTGAATCAGATGATATGGACGTATAGGTGACTGCAGACAACGTGTTATCTGATGACATGGCTAATCTCTAACCATAATATAAACTTGTATAAGTATATTATATAAGATGAGCAGAAATATACGTAACGTAATATTAACACGTATATAACCTATGTAAGTACTTAGTAAAACTAGCTAATGCTAAAATGATGCATGACATGTAAGCATGTATATTAGATGCAAACTAGATGCAACACTACCCGTTTGCATGAATGTCCCTTTGAAAAAATTTTGAATGACGCAATGTTTGAAAAAAAGACTATTATAGACCAAGTAAAAATATTTGACCTGGTTCTCTATAACCTTGGCTCTAGAACCAATCTGTAACAAATGGGTCACAACGGAATATGATGTTCCAAGGGCATTTCTTCATAGATCAATAGCACAAGATATGAGAATGACCTCTAAAAGAGTCATTTAAAAATTGATACATTGAATTTCATAAATGGTTTGTTACAAAAGCCCATAGGCTTAACTTGTTCAACTTGAAAAGTAAAAATTTTACAAGATAACAATATCCCAAAATGTAATGCACGTAAATCTTAATAGTGATATGACTTCAAAAGACGACCATCCAATGTACCCATGACTTGCACCTTATTGACCTGAGAAAACATGTTTAAAGTGTCAACAATAATTTTAGTGAATTTATAGGTTTATAAATTAAATAAAGTGGATAACAAGATTTCCCTGTAATATGATATGCACTAAGCTCATGACACTGAAGCTAAACAATGTATGTATATCAAATACATATAAATGATGGTGCCCAATGTAGATGTTCAACCTGTAACATCTATGAGTCTGAAATGGTATACATTCGTCGTTTTCGGCCAACTAGTAAACTAGCAAGTGCTACTTGCCAGAACAGGGATGTTAATCCCAAATAGATCTATTCATAACATTCACGTTTACAATCTAGTAATTAACCGTTCATGATGATGGGCATAGTGGGTTATAGCTACTTAGGTAAACTCGTAATATTTGAATTAAAATGTACTTGTATTCATTTTGTAAAACAAACAAGATCTCATCCCCGAGATTTGATAAATGATTAAAAAGTGTAAGATGGGGACTATAAACTCACATCAAGTAATGATAACAGAATAGCAAGGTTGTGGCACGAAAAACGAAGCAAAAGACTTTATTCGCAACCTAAGTAAAAATAATACATATTTACTAAGAAGAAATATAAAACAAATACTTGCAATCTCGTCCCTAGTGTGTACTTGAGCTCCATTTAAAATAATGATGTTTGAAAGTAAATTTTCATGTTAAAGTGGTCAACTTTATTGGGTCAATGCTTTCAAAATACAAGTACGCAATTTACGACATCATACATTTTTGAAACTAGGTCGCATATACTCTAAAACATTAGTTAAGTTTGGTCCTTGGGTTGGTCTCTAAGTGCGTCTAATAAATTGGCTACGTTGTGATAAAAATAAAGTAAATGGGGTTAGAGGAAAAGTTAAGTTTTATTTCTAAAATCCGTGTGACACACGTAGAGTTTTAGGATTAGTTTTCAGATTCGTTACATAATGAATTTACAAACCAAAAGTGGATTTGAAAACTAGGCCAGGTCGTCTATAACTTTTTTCATTTAAGTTTTTGTCCAACAACGTCGTTTAAAGGGTCAAAACGTGTCTAATCATAGGGGTGTCGCGACTGGGTTTAAGCAGAAAACAATATTTTGGCCAAGTGTTTTATAAGTGATTTTTGATAGATTTTGGTCGTAGATTGTGAACACGTCACTCAGTATTATGACAAGGCAAAAACATATTTGAAAACTAGGCCAGCTCTACTACCATTTGCCCTTTATGAGTTTAAGTCTTGCTGTGTCTAAAATAGTTAAAAAACAAGGCCAAAGGTGAGGGTGTCGTGACCTGAATTGCCAGTAGTTTTAACTGTTGGAACAGCACTAACTGATGACTCAGTTTGCGAGTTCGTTACTCAATATCAGGACAAACTAAAAATACATATGTAAACTAGGCTAGGTCTACTACGATTCACCTTTTATAAGTTTAGTGGGTCGAGTTCGTTATCGTGGTAAAAAACGAGGCCAAAGTAGGGGTGTGCGGCTTATTCTGCCAATAGCCAATTGTGGGTACGCATGACAACAGTACTAACTTTAGGCTTATTTTGCACGCTCGTTATTTGACCATTTTCGATGATTCCACTTGCTAAATGAAGCTCATTAGGACTATAAAACGCCCCTATGTGCTGACCTTATCTCCAAGTTTAAGTGGGTCGAAGCAAGGCCTAAAGTCAACCCGACAGGACAGTTTTTATACATAAAATAATGAATTTTGAAAGTCCGTTTCCCGCTTCGTTATAAGGTGTTAGGGGTTTAAATTTCACGTGAACACTACTCCTATACTATGTTAACGAGTGATAAATTTAGAATTTTCATTGGTCAAGTTTGTATACAGGTTTCTCAATGAACCCGTATACATCAGTAGACACGCTACATCTTATGTATATGGTTTTCATCATGCCTTTTCTATTTAGGTTTTTCTCAAGCACAAGTAATCTAAGCAACAAGAATGCATTTAAATGAATGACATAAATCATGAACATAGAACTCACAATGCACGGTTGTGTGAAAGGTTTAAACCAAACGAAAACCCTACTTTCTACCTTCAATATCCTACAACACAACTCACTTCCCAATTCCTAGGCTTAATCGTAATTTATACCCACTCCTTGCCTTACACTTAAACACTAAAATCTTACTTTTTTCTTGCTTGCTTGTCGACTAAAAGAGAGAACCAGAAGGGACGAATTTAGATTAGGGTTTTTAGGGTTTTGTTATTCTATGTCTGATGAAGGCACAAGGGTGCGGGTTGTTGTGTTTGCTGGGAACAACAAGGCCTTGTGAGGAATAAAACTTGCAGAGTTTGGAAGTGATTTTGTTTGTGAAAACAAGAATGATGGGTGCCATATTTATACACTCATGTGAGGAGGGTTTACTAGTCAAATCTGGGCATCACATGTTTATGTAAATGAATTTGTGGTAAGGCATCTTGTTACAGGGAATTAAAGGTGAAAACTGTTTATAGATTGAAGAGATTATAGGACGTTGGAAATGTTTATATTCGTTGGAGTATGGAGTAGTGGGGAGGAAGGGTTTAACCGGTGGTTTAAGGAGAGAAAAGAGGACTTTGAAAGATTTTGTGTATATCTTCTTTATTTGAAAGCATGTGCAGATTTAGGGAGGGTATTTTCGGCCCATGGATAGTTTATAAGTGTGTACAAGTTTTATCTTAAGGGTACTAGTGTTTTAGTTTTCTATAGTTCATGACATTTCACTTTGGCATGATTTTTGGATTAGTTCTCCTTTGATCGAATTTTAATGAATATGAATGTATGGTGTATATTATTCGAGTGAACAATAGGAGAGGAAAGGCAAGAATCTTGGTCCAAGCATGGAGTCGTGTGAGGCCTTAATGAATTTAGTTGACATTTTAAGCTAAACGTTGAACCTTTAGTCTACGCGATTTACTCTACGCGGTTTAAATGAAAAACTACATGAAATAAGCTTAAAAATGAATTCATAAAATAGCCGAAGTTGTTAACACGACATGAAAATGTGGAAATGTTACAGTCTTCCCTCGTTAAATGGGCTTAAGTTTCACAACTTCTGTCATTCATTTTAGAGACTTGAGCTTTCAAGTTTCTAATTGCGTTGTCCTTTTCTTGAAGCTGTGTTTCTAGAATTTTAATTCTGAAAAATGAGTCAAATTCAGGAACATCCTGAGAAGTTTGTGATTTGTTATTTCGAAAGTTTTCTTGAAGGTGTTGATATTTCAATTGCAAATTCAGGTATTCCACCTCAAGTTTGTTAAAACCTCTTATCATTTCATCATTAACATCCTTTTGATTCTCATTTTGTAATTTAGATATCTCAGCTTCAAGATCTAGACAACGTGATTGTTCAACAGCAAACATCAATTGATTCGACAAACAATTAGCAATTAGATTCTCATTTGCAATGAGAAGGTTTTTCCTTTCAATTTTAGCACATTGCTTGTCCACAGTATTCTGGTCCACCTCTGCTGACATTTGATCAAAAATTTCTTCCATTCCTTTAACTTCTTTAAAGAGAGCCTTTTGAACTCCTTCAAAGTGTTGTTTAAGAGTTTTGAAAAATGGTATGACTTCAGTGAGGTAACATCTTTTTGTTTGTTCAAAACCTCTTTCCCCTTCTGTGAGACCTGTTGGTGTGATTCTCTTTTTACATGTTTTGTCAAATTCCGTAAAAAGTTGTGTGAGTGTATAAAGATTAATTTTCACTTGACTTTTTGTTGGGAGAACCCTGGGGACAAGCTTGACAGGTGTATTGGGTGGATACACAGTCGGTGTTGAAAGTGGTTTAAGAACTGAGGCTTCAACCTTTTTCCTGTCATTTTCATCTTTGGCCCAAAATATCTGCTCAGGGGTCAAATCTCTCTGAGGTGCGAAGATTGCAAGATAGTTCTCTTTTGAGTAATCTGGGGGTGCAAACTTAACTTTATTTTGAATACACTGAGGGCTTTTCATTTTCTCATACATTCTTTTCCTAGTCAACTCAGCTATCTCAAGAGTTTCCTCCGAGTCATGCACAACAGCAGGTTTATGATTGGTCATGACTATTTCAGTACCATTATAGAGGGCAGATTGAACTTGCTTTGCACGTGTGAGACATAAGGGGTTTTTGTAGCCTATTGCTACCTTTTTCTTTTCATCATAAAACGGTTTTGGTTTACATAACATGTGCACCGTTTGAACAGACTGATCTTGTTTGAATAATCTATCTTCAACCTTTTCTTTTAGCTTTTTGATGTCTAAAAACTCTTCAATGTATTTATCTTCTTTTTGTTTAAAATCCTTTTTCAAGGTTGTCACTTCTTCCTTCATTGACTTGTTATGGTCAACGGTAGAACGAAGTTGCATTTGTACAGTATGAAGTTCCGATTTTAAAGAAGTTTCCTTTCTATTTCGGTCAGAGATAATTATTCTCATTTGTTCATCAATCTTTTGTTCTCTTTCAGTTAATTCAAACTTTGTCCGTTTTTCATACACCCCGACCAGTTCCTTATATCTCGCAAGTTCAGAAGTCAATGTGTCATTAACTACTTTAACCTGCTTATTTGCTGACATACTTTGGACACCCTGTTCATGCATATCATCTATAATCGACATCAATGCATCATTTCGAACAGAAGATACATTACTTTGTACAACATGTTCTTCGTTGTCCTCCATATACTGATCATACAGAATAATATTGCTATCACTCGTATAGTCAGCATAAGAGTTAACAACGTAGTTGTGTTGCACATTGCTTTGCATCTCGTGTACTTGATGATACTCATCCACATTATCTGAATAGTAATCATGATCTTGTACCTCAGATGGAATATTCGAGTCATATGATGTCCCGACTTCATCGTAGATTGGATCTTCATACATATTAGACATCTTGATTTATTGTGAAATGATATCAAACTTGATCGATCAGTGATAAAGGAAAATTTTGTTAAAGAGATGTGGTTGAAGGTGATTAAGATTATTATTCCACGGGATTTTACTAATCTTAACTAAAACCGAGAAATCCAAGAATTTCACGGGATTTTACAAAGTAAGATAGACCGTAGAAAAAATAAAATCTTTTTGGATAAAAAAGTGATATTTCTCAAGGAATATGACAATGTAATGTTTCACTTGGAATATGACAATGTAATGTTTTAGTTGGAATATGTCAATGTAATGTTTCTCTTGCTAACATATTTCTCTTGACATGTTTCTCTTGCTAACATATTTCTCTTGAAATTCAACCTGTCATATTTCTCTTGCATACATATTTTGCTTGACTACGTATTCCGCTTGTCTACATATTCCGCTTGGATACATATTTCGCTTGAAATCAAACGTCATATTTCGCTTAGAGGCAAACATATTTCGCTTCATTCATACCTGCATATTTCGCTTCCTTCAAGCAGAAAGGTAACTTCAAGCAAAACACGACTTTTTCCAACAAAATCACCAAAAACACACCCTTTTTGACGTTGTACCTTGATTTTTCTTGCACAACTAGTTACCTTATGCCTAGATCTTGCTTAAAAACATAAACATAAACACATCTAAGCACAAAAATCCGGGTTTTGATTTTCGAACCAAGAACACAAAAAAGCAACTAGAAAACACGATCTAATCAAGATCTGAACGCACACAAGCTCACGAAATCACCACAGAGCTCTGATACCAATTGTAGGATATCATATTTCACAGCCCGGATGATGATTCTTGGATTTGGCTAGTTTCTAGAAAGAGAAACACATGGAGAGATATTTTCTAGAGAGAGAAAGCTATATGTGTAAAATGGAAATGAATAATGACTAGCTTTCTTCTTCCAAAGTTGGAAGAGGTATTTATAGTTCTTATAAAACACCGGGTATTAGTACACAGTTCGATACCGAAAGTCATACGTTTAACTAATAAACTACGAGCTTTAATGAACAGTAAAATACACGGGGTGACCGAGTCTTTTTCTAATATCTAACACAAAACTTAAATAATCGTCTATTAAACATAAATATCTCATATTTTTTCACTTCTAGTAAAAAAAATACGCTTGTAAAATCAAAGTTTTAACATTTGCTTATAATTTGCACGAGTGAAGATATTCTTACAAAACTTAAATAATTGTCTACTAAACATCTATATCTCCTAGTTTTGCACTTTTAAGATAAAAAATACACTAGTAAGATCAAAGTATCAATCCTTACTCATAATTTGCACGTGTGAATATATATTCTTAAAAAACATAAATAATCGTCTATTAGATATTAATATCTCATAATTTGCACGTGTGAAAATATATTCTTACAAAATTTATATAATCGTCTATTGAACATGAATATCTAATATTTTTGCACTTTCAGTATAAAAAATACACTAGTAAGATAAAGTTTCAATCCTTACTCATAATTTGCACGTGTGAATATATTCTTAAAAAACTTAAATAATCGTCTATTAAAGATCAATATATCCTATTTTTGTACCTCAAGTATAAAAAAAACCGCTAGTAAGATCAAAGCCTTAAACCTTGCTAATGATTTGCACGCGTGAAGATATTTTTATAAAACTTCAATAATCTTCTATTAAACATCAATATCCCCTACTTTTGCACTTTTAGTATAAAAAATACGCTAGAAGATCAAAGCTTCAATTTTTGCTCATAATTTGCACGAGTGAAGATATTGTTATAAAACTTAAATAATTGTTTATTAAACATGAGTATATAATATATTTGCACTTCTAATATAAAAAATACGCTAGTAAAATCAAAGCTTCAATTTTAGCTCATAATTTGCACGAGTGAAGATATTGTTACAAAACTTAAAGAATCGTCTATTAAACATGAATATCTCATATTTTTGTACTTCTAATATAGAAAATACGCTTGTGAGATCAAAGCTTCAACATGTGCTTATAATTTACACGAGTGAAAATATTCTTACAAAAATTAAATAATTGTCTATTAAACATCTATATCACTTATTTTTACACTTTTAATATAAAAATACACTAGTAATTAAGATCAAAGTTTCAATCTTTACTCATAATTTGCATGGTGAATATATATTCTTACAACACATAAATAATCGTCTATTAGATATCAATATCTCATATTTTTTCACTTCTAATAAAAATATATGCTTATGAGATCAAAGTCTCAATCATCGCTCTTAATTTGCACGTGTGAATATATTCTTACAAAATGTATATAATCGTCTATTGAACATGAATATCTAATATTTTCGCACTTCTAGTATAAAAAATACGCTAGTAATATGAAAGCTTCAATTTTTGCTCATAATTTGCATGAGTGAAGATATAGTTATAAAACTTAAATAATCGTCTATTAAACATGAGTATATAATATTTTAGCACTTCTAGTATAAAAAATACGCTAGTAAAATCAAAGCTTTAATTTTTGCTCATAATTTGCACGAGTGAAGATATTCTTACAAAACTCAAATAATCGCCTATTAAACATGAATGCGCTTGTGGTATAAAATATACATTAGTAAGATCAAAGCTTCAATATTTGCTTATAATTTGCATGAGTGAAGATATTATTACAAAACTTAAATAATTTTCTATTAAACATCAATATCTTCTATTTTTGCATTTCTAATATAAAAAATACACTAGTAATATCAAATCTTCAATCCTTGCTTATAATTTGCACGTGTGAATATATTCTTACAAAACTTAAATAGTCGTCTATTAGATATCAATATCTCATATTTTTGAACTTATAATAAAAATATATGCGCTTGTAAGATCAAAGCTTCAACATTTGCTTATAATTTGCACGAGTGAAGATATTCTTACAAAACTAAATAATTGTCTATTAAACATCAATATCTCATACTTTTGCACTTCTAATATAAAAATACACTAGTAAGATCAAATCTTTAATCCTTGCTCATAATTTACACATGTGAATATATTCTTACAAAACTTAAATAATCGTCTATTAGATATCAATATCCCTTATTTTTGCACTTCTAGAATATAAATACCCTAGTAAGATCAGAACTTCAGTCTTTGCTCATAATTTGCACGCGTAAAAATATTCTTACAAAACTTAAATAATCGTCTAATAAACATTAATATCTCATATTTTTGCACTTATAGTATAAAATTACTCTAGTTAGATCAAAGCTTCAATATTTGCTCATAATTTGCATGAGGGAAGATATTCTTACAAAACTTAAATAATGGTATATTAACCATGAATATCTCATATTTTTACACTTCTAGTATAAAACATACGCTAGTAAGATCAAAGCTTCAACATTTGCTTATAATTTGCACGAGTAAAGTTATTTCTACAAAACTTAAATAATTGTCTTTTAAACATCTATATCTCTTATTTATGCACTTCTAATATAAAAATACACTAGTAAGATCAAAGTTTCAATCCCATATTTGCACATGTGAATATATTCTTACAAAACTTAAATAATCATCTATTAAACATCAATATCCCCTATTTTTGCACTTCTAGTATATAAATACGCTAGTAAGATCAAAACTTCAATCTTTACTCATAATTTGCACGCGTGAAGATAATCTTATAAAACTTAAATAATCGTCTATTAAACATCAATATCTCCTAATTTTATACTTCTAGTAAAAAGTACGCTAGTAAGATCAAAGCTTTAATCCTTTCTCATAATTTGCACACGTGAATATATTCTTACAAAACTTAAATAATCGTCTATTAAACATTAATATTTTTCACTTCTAGTATAAAACATACGCGAGTATGATCAAAACTTAAATACTTGCTTATAATTTGCACGCTTGATGATATTCTTACAAAAATTAAATAATCGTGTATAAAATATCAATATCTCATGATGTCGCACTTCTAGCATAAAAAATATGCTTGCTAGATTAAAACTTTAATCCTTGCTTGCACGCGTGAAGATATTCTTACAAAACTTAAATAATCGTATATTAAGCATCAATTCTCATATTTTTGCACTTTTAGTATAATGAATACACTAGTAAGATCAAAGTTTTTGCACGCGTGAAGACATTCTTAAAAAACTTAAATAATCGTCTATTAAATATCAATATCTCCCATTTTTGCACTTTTAATATAAGAAATACACTAGTAAGATCAAAGTTTCAAAATATGCTCATTATTTGCACGCGTGAATATATTTTTACAAAATTTTAATAATCGTCTATCAAACATCAATAACTCATATTTTTGCACTTTTCATATAAAAAACACGTTAGTAAGATCAAAGCTTCAATCCTTACTCATAATTTGTAAGCTTGAAGATATTCTACAAAACCAAAATAATCGTTTCTTAAACATTAGTATCTCATAATTACAAAACTAAACTAATATTATTTCTCGGTATTCCTTGGTACATAGTTTTTATACTTGGGAGTTTTGCAACATAATTACAATATCATTCACTGGTTCAACAATTTTTTTGAACAACTTTGGTTCAACCATTGAATTGAACTTGTAAGGCTTCCAGTTAAAGCCAATTTGTTTCAGCGTAAAGGTGACAATTATATAGATATACGCATGGGAGACGCACGTCCTAGACTCAACCTGTTGTTCTGACCTAAATTATCCTACTATGAGTGGTCTTTTGCTTAACCAGTATCACACTGTTCACAGCTTTATCCAAACCGAAAACTGGACCAAATGACCAATCTATATATCTGGTTTGATAAATCTCTAGATGTGTTTACAATTTGTCCAAGGCCAAAAGAAACCATGAACCAATACAAACTAGAGTTTTCTAGTTTGAAAAATACAATATAAAACGAGCCTAAAACTTATCAGAGGCGATTTATGGCAATACATATTCTTTAGAGCAAGCACATGATGTTCACCAACTTATTAGAATCTAGCTTCTAAACATAACTTAAAACAAATAGCTTACTCGATATGGTTGAAAAATAATAGAGGGAAAATTTGTTTAGTTGATGGCATTTGGAAACCCTGGTGTTTCTAAACATACTGCTCCCTGCTTTCCGTATACAGCTCCCCCTTTTCCAAAATACCATTCACATTATTAGCTGTATAAAACTGAATGCCAAGGGCATTGGTCCATAAGTTAAGGACACGCGAGCTAGATCGGGTCCTTGACTTTGACAACATGTTTTTTCTTCCTCGCAAATAAGAACGTAATTGTGATCATACCTTTTACCAATCTCGTGGATTGAGTTACCGATTTTCTTTTTAGTAGTGAAGTCTAATGGAGTTCCTTCTACAGGCATGATCTCCCTAGTTGGGATTTGGGTTTCATCAACAGGTGTGACATGTTTTGCAAATACTTGTGCTGAATAGTTGAGGATAGTACCAGAGTTGTGGCCTGCTAGATTTCAATAGGTGTGCTGAGCTAAACTGACTGGGATTGGTTTATTCTCTGGAACTGCTTCCATGTCGAGCCTCGGAGTAGTTTTTGACGTAAGTGTGTAAGTTGAAGTGACGGAAATATCTCCAGGGTAACCTCATAAAAACACCAAAAAACATAGTGAAAGTATGCAAGAACCTGTTATGTTCGATCCTTTGCTATCACTTCTCCAAGCCAGCATCTCTAAGCATCCCAAAGAAAAAAAGTAAATAAATCAAACAACACAAAACTACTATTAATACTAAGATTGTTTTATTGATATATGTATTTTTTAAGTGTATATATACCCCCATAACTTTCTACGCAATGAAGATCATATCTTCGTTGCTTGATGTATACTGCACAATCTAGATGGAGTTCCAGCAGTGATCACTAATGAGAACTTTGCAACCTGGTTTCAACCACTTGTAGAAGGTTTAAAACAATGCAGGTTCGTCCTAGAAAACATAACGGGAATGAATAAGAGAAAACATGGTATAAATGACATTTAAACTATTCAAAGAATATCTGGATGCGTGTTTATATACCCCCATAACTTTCTACGCAATGAAGATCATATCTTCGTTGCTTGATGTATACTGCACAATCTAGATCACTGTAGATTGCATTAAACGTTTCATTCGATACGACTTTGGTTACAATCATCAAGCCCCACCCCCCCCACCCACCGTCGATACATATAAAAGAAAATCAGACAATTTGATACATTATCATCCATTAGCCATAGTATGTATATATATATATATATAATATATAAATAATTATATATATTAGAATATATATCTATATATATATCTATATATATTATATATATATAAAAAAATATATCATATATATATATATATAAATATATAAATATATATATAAAATTTATAAGGAAGTCATAGAAAGAAAACTTGATCTCGGTAGAAAATCTAGAAAACTCACCTATCACCGTTGGATCAAGCCTCCTTCCCCTCTTTTTTTACACTAAACTACAGAGACCTGATTGTATCTTTCTTCATTCTTTAAGGGATGATTTTGTAAATTCACAATCTTTTTTTCCTTACCATATAAAATGCCTAAATTATCATATGCACTTGATCCTCTCATCATAATTTCTCAAATTGAAGATCAATGTAAGCTGTTTAACTGTTTAACTAATGTCGATTACAATTTTATTAGTTTTGCTATTTAGATTCAACTATAAACCATATATATGTGTTTGTTAGTGTTTATTTGTACGGAATATCGTTTATTATGAGTTTGGGTTTTGTTTGAGGGTTTTTAGATAGATAGGTTACTAAACTATCAACTTTTATTCGCCTAAGTTATTAAACTTTTTTTTGTTCATTTGGGTTACTGGACTATCGAAGTTTAACTTTAAGGTTACCAAACAACAAAAGTGTGTTCATTCAGGTTACATCGAATACTGGCAACCGGGATATTGTGTTTTGACCTTCTCCACGTCAGATTTTTGTAGGCCCAGTTAGCCAACTCAGAATGTTACTTAACTTTGCGAATTTGTTCGCTTAAGTTACTAAAGTTTGTTGTTTTGTTCATCTAAAAATACCTCTAGAAAATACATGTTTTTATACACGTTTTATCCCGCATGTATCTATATCATTTTATACACACATTTTTAAACATACATTTTTTACACGTTTTTATGCACACGTTTTATTACACACAATTATATATATTTTTTATACATACATTTATATGCACACGTTTTTATAAAAATGTGTATTACAACATGTGTATAAGAATGTGTGTATAAAAACGTGTGTATAAAACCGTGTATAAAAATGTGTGTATAAAAACGTATGTATAAAACCGTGTATAAAAATGTGTGTATAAAAACGTGTATAAAATCGTGTATAAAAATGTGTGTATAAAAACGTGTGTATAAAACCTTGTATAAAAATGTGTGTATAAAAACGTGTGTATAAAACTGTATATAAAAATATGTATAAAAACGTGTGTATAAAATCGTGTATAAAAATGTGTGTATAAAACTGTTGACAATGATGAATTGAGAGGAAAACACACAGTGAAAGTGATTTCATTGAACTAAAAATGAAGAATAGTAAGAATAGTACAGGGTATTTATACAAGAAATGAGCGGGAAAGAAAAACTAACTCTAACTAACTATCTTCTAAAGTTACAACATAAACCCCTAAACTTTCTATAAGTTACACTTTGGTCCTTGTAGTTTCTGCAATGCTTCTCTTACAAAAACCTTGTATAAAACTGTGTGTATAAAAATGTGTACAAGAATGTGTGTATAAAAACGTGTGTATAAAAATATGTGTATAAAACCGTGTATAAAAATATGCGTATAAAAAATGTGTGTATGAAAACGTGTTTATAAAAATGTGTATATAAAAATGTGTAGATAAAAATGTGTATAAAAACGGGTGTAAAAATTCGCAAAGTTTAGTAACTTAGGTGAACAAATTCGCAAAGTTCAGTAACTTATTTGTATCAAAAGTCAAATGCCACGCTGGCAATGTAACCGGGAATTAACACTAGTAACCGGTCACCGATAGTTCGATACTAAATTTAACCGGTTTTGATAGTCCAGTAACCCAAATGAACAAAAAAAAAGTTTAGTAACTTAGGCGAACAAAAGTTGATAGTTTGGTAACTTATCTATCTAAAAACCCTTTGTTTGAAATTTGTATTCGGTAGTGACATGTTTGTTAATTGATAGTGAGGTTAAGGTTGGGGGTGAGTGGTTAGAATCGAAGAGTGGAACTGTGATGTTTAGGATTTGGTCGGTGGTGCTAGGATTTCTAGAAATGAAAATGAGTTCGGATGTTTTAGTTTCGTTTGTATTTGTTGAATAGTAGTGATGTAGATGGGAGTAATGAGGTTAAGATAGGGGATGAGTTGGTAGAATCGAAGAGCGAAACTGTAGTGATGGAAGCGCATTCATGATTCAATTGATGATACTGAGGAGGCTGTAGTTTCACTTGTAGAGTTGGGTAATAGTGATATTTTTGCAAGTAATGGTGTTAAGATTGGGGCTGAGTTAGTAGAATCGAAGACTGAAACCACAAAGATGGAAGAGTCTTCTGGTCACGCTGGAGGTGGTCATACTGTTCAGGGTTTAGTTGATGATGGTACGGTTTCGAGAAATGAAATAGGGGTTGTAATGGAGAATGTTGAGAAAGTTATGGATAATACGTTAGAAGATGATTCCGATGAGGAAGATAAGGTGGTTGAATATTGTTAATAAATGTATATGACTATATGTGGTCATCACTAAAGTGCCTTAAACAAATGCAAATAAATAAGTTCGTTCCAAAAATCTTTTAGGATTCTGACATACCTAACTAGTTTTTATTAGTCAACATTGAAAGTCAAGTCAACATTCAAACATTCAAGTCAAGTCAAGACATTTATTATTCATTAATTTGTATTGGGCCTAAGCCCATGGTAATCATTCCAGCATGTTCTCTTGTATCCCATATATAGGATAGTTGTTATCAATAATAATCAAGGAAATCAATTAGCCTTTCAATGGAGTTTTACCAATTCTAATATGGTAATCAGAGCAAAAATCGATCCTCTCCTAATTTCTCTCTAAAAAGTCGACCCTCTGCCTAAGTTCTCTCTATATCTCTCAACTACTGTAATCTCAAATCATCTCCGATTGTATTTCAATATGTTCACATGTACCCTAGCCCAATATGTGGCCTACAAGACTAATGTTGCTCAACAGTTTACACCACAAAAGCATTACAGATTGCCGCATCCCGGTCAAGGTATACTCGGTCCTTCTATGGCTATTTATGCATCCCAACCAAGTGCGTTTAGCACTATGCCACTGCAAGACCTGACTTGGCACATGGATACAGGTGCATCTTCTCATTTAAATTTTAATGCAAGTAATTTAAGTACCATTTTTGATAAACGCTTATTTCCATCTGTTTATGTTGGTGATGGCAAGTCTATTCCCGTCACCAACACAGGCCATAGCATTATTCCTTCTCATCATCGCCCACTTCATCTTCATAATGTTCTTGTAACCCCTAATATAATTAAAAATCTCATTTCTGTTCGTCAGTTGACTAGGGACAATAATTGTACTATTGAATTTAACGCCTTTGGTTTTTCTATGAAGGATTACTTGACTCGTCATATCCTCCTTCGATGTGACAGCTCGAGCGATCTCTATCCAGTTACCAAGCCATCAACTTCTCCCATTGCTTTTCTCTCGACAAGTGCCCTCCACGTGGCATCAACCGCCGACATCCGGGTGATCAAGTGCGACGTTCGCTATTGTCTTCTAGTCGTTTTATTCATGTATTAAAGAAAAATACTTCACCAATTTTGTCACGCTTGCCAAAATGGCAAACAGTAAGCTTCCCATGCATAGTTCAATTCTATTGTCGAACCTTGTTTTTATATTAATCATATGATTTATGGATATCTCCCATTATTAGTTCTAGTGGGTTTTAAATATGTATGTTATTTATTTCTTGATCTTCTCTCACTTTTATGGATTAATCCCCCCTCCCCTCGTTCTAAATCTGACATGCTTGATAATTTTTCATTTTCGCAACTTATGTTAAAAAGCATTTAAAATGTGAAAATGAAAAACTTCCAATGTGATCATGGCGGTGAGTTTTTGATAATAACCGCTCCACACCCTTTTTGCCAAAAATGGCATCCAATTTAGATTCTCTTGCCCAAAAACCTCCCAACAAAATGGCAAGGCGGAGCGAATGATACGAACAATTAATAATACCATTCGTACTCTTCTCTTTCAAGCACACCTCCCCCTACCTTTTGGGTCGAAGCCCTCCATATGGCCACCTATCTCCTAAACCTTTTACCATCTACCGCAATCCATAACGATATACCTTTCACACGCCTTTTCAACAAACCACCCAATTACTCGCACCTTCGCATCTTTGGGTGTCTATGCTACCCTCATCTCCACTCACCTCATAAACTTGCCCCGCGTGCCACACCATGTATCTTTTAGACAACCCGCCTATCATCGTGGGTTTCGTTTGCCTTAACCGTCGAACAAACAAAATTATTCTCCCCGACACTCACCTTTTGACGAAACAATAATTCCCTTACAAATCTATGACACCTTCCTTCGCCCCCTTCTTACACTTCCCTCGTACTCAACTTCATCCCTCCTCAACCTCTCTTGCATCTAAAACTCGTATCCCCTTTTCCACAAACATCCCACACCAACTGAGCATCCAACTGCTCCACCAATTACCGATCCAACCCAAAGTCCTCCTCACACCGGCCCAAAGTCACCAGGCCCAACTTGCCCCACCAACCAGCCCACTAGTCACGAACCAAACAACATTCAAACCCAAACCCAAAACAGTCCGCTGCCACCACCCATATTCGATCCACCAAATCCACAAACCAAAACAACCTAGTTAATGAACCACCCCACAACTCATCCATGATCACACTTCTCAATCGGAGGATAGTCAAACCCATCGAAACGACTTGTCCTCTTCACACTTCATCTCTCTCTCCCTATTCCAAATCTCCGTCTTGCTCTAAAAGACCCTAATTGAGGTAATGCTATTGTATGAGAGTATAATGCAGTTAGTTAAAAATGGTACATGGATCTTGTTCCCAAGCCGTCTGATGTTAACCTTGGTTTCGATCTAGTGGTTATTTAAGCATAAATATCATGTCTGACGGTAATTTGATCATTATAAGGCCGACTTGTTTGCTAACGGTAGTAATCACAACACGGTGTTGACTTTGATAAGACATTTAGTCCAGTTGTTAAGCCTGCACCATTCGCAGAACCGTCTTAGCCTTCTGTTCTCGACATGGCCTATTACCAACTTGGAGTGTTAAAAATGCATTTCTTAATGGTGATTTATCTGAGACAGTGTATATGCATCAGCCCCCTGGTTTTGTTGACTCTCGTTATCCTAATCATGTATGTCTTTTGCAGAGGTCTTTGTATGGTTTGAAACAGGCACCTCGTGCTTGGTTCCAGCGTGTTTTGCAGGTTATGCCACTCGACTGGTTTTTCTCCTAGCGTTGATTCCTTCATTGTTTAAAATATACACAATGTTCGCAGGTTTGCTTATTTTACTTATAAATAGTGGAACGATATTTCCTCACAGCTTCTTCTCCAGTTGCTACTTCAGCAGAATTGTAAACCTCTTTGCATAAAGAGTTTTTGATATGACCGATCTCGGCCACTTAATTATTTTTTCTTGGCATCTCTGCTGTTCGTCATCCTACAGGTTATTTTTTTTTGTCTCAGAAGAAGTATGCTCGTCAGCTTCTTGAGCCGAGCTCATATGGTTAATTGTAACCCGTCTCGGACACCAATTGACACGACTCGAAGTTTATGGTCTGGACGGCGTTCCTGTCCAGATCCTACTTTTTACCGTAGTCCTTGCAGGGGGCTCTAGTATCTTACATTTACTCCCAATTTGTCCTAATGCAGTTCAATAGTTTGTCTCTAGATGCAATGATCCGAGGGAGCCGCACTTTGCTGCTCTCAAACGCGCTATGTTCAGGGCACTCTGGAGCTTGGTCTTCAGTTATATGCTTCCGCTACTACATCTTTAGTTGGGTACACTGATGCTGATTGGGCAGGTTGCCCTTCCACCCGCAGGTCTACTTCTGGTTATTGTGTGTTTCTAGGTGATAACCTTTTGTCGTGGTCTGCTAAACGACAACACACCATCTCTCGCTCTAGTGCTGAAGCGGAATACCGGGGTGTTGCTAATGTTGTTGCAGAAACTGCATGGATTCGTAATCTCCTTCGTGAGTTACACTCTCCTCTTTTGACAGCTACTCTGGTTTACTGTGATAACGTTAGTGCAGTTTATATGTCAGCCAACCCGGTTCAACACCAACGCACCAAACATATTGAGATTGATATACACTTTGTTCGTGATATGGTTAAAGCTGGTCATGTTCGGGTTCTTCATGTTCCATCTCGTTTTCAGTATGCTGATATCTTCACCAAAGGTATTCCCTCAACTTTGTTTGAAGATTTTCGCTCTAGTTTGAGCGTACGGCCTCCTCCCGCTCCAACTGCAGGGGCGTATTAGTCAACATTGAAAGTCAAGTCAATATTCAAACATTCAAGTCAAGTCAAAACATTTATTAGTCAAGACATTTATTATTCATTAATTTGTATTGGGCCTAAGCTCATGGTAATCATTCCAGAATGTTCTCTTGTATCCTATATATAGGATAGTTATTATCAATAATAATCAAGGAAATCAATTAGCCTTTCAATGGAGTTTTACCAATTCTAATAGTTTTATGCGTTACAATAATTTGAGGAACAATTTCCCTGTAACAAATGTAGCTTTTTGATTGAGAAAGTGGTTGAAAACGAGCATAAAAACACGATTGCTGGTGTGAAATTAAATGATGGTTCTACAACTGATAACACCAAGAAAGAAGAGGATTGCAATTGCAAGAAACTTCTGACAATTCAAATTCACAAGCTCTGACAGCTGAGATGAACGACGTGCAACATATTGAAGATATGGAGAATATGAGATGTTCTCAAGATAATTCAAATGAATTAGTGGCAACAGATGTGACTGAATGAAGCAAGTTTTATCATTGTTGATAGAAAGCCATATACATTTTGACTTCTATATGTTAATTGTCTTTATTTGTTATTGTAATTTAAGGTTAAGCTACATTATACATAATAGAGATATACATTTATATACTTTTATATGTTAACTATCTGTTTTGTTCTTTTTCTTTAAGTTTGAACATCAATATTATTTAGTCTGATCTCGAGACACCCTAATTGAGTGACTTTAAATCAGAGGTGGCAATTTCCACCGATATTTTTGCAAATGGGTCACATTGGTTATGGTTAATCTATAACGCGTAAAAAAGCCAAATAGATCATAGATCAAATTGGTCACGTACTGCTCCAAGTGATGAGTTGCAGAAAGAACTGATAGCATCTTCAGAAAAGGATATATCGTATAGGAATGGTTTCTGCAAAAACAGATATAAAAAGCTAATAAGGTTGTTGGAACTTGATGTGAACCAGTCTAACAGATGCCGTACAATAACTTCTGATGCCCTAACTAAACAAACATATGCATCTTTTCATGTCTAAGTCATTCAGTTACTAGCCTTGCTCATTCTTTTCACTAGCCATGCTCATTTTTTTTCATGTCTCGGTCATTCCGATTGTGTATATGACACCATTTGACATAAAAAGGAACAATACAATATTACGAGGAAAAGAAAAAGAACTCTTAAATGTACTAAATAAGTCTTAAAAGTTTGTAGATTGTTTGTTTTATGCATAATATTCTACCTCCTAGTCATTAGTGAAATTTATATCTTTGTCATGGTATAATTGTGCTTCTTATTGACAAGGCTTGCATCTGATGTAGAGTCGGGCATCATAATGATTTACTGATTTATCCTCTGGGTTATATGCATACTTGTGAATGATATTATAATTTCAGGTTCGTATCCCTTACGACCATGGCAATCAGATCGGGTGAGCCATATAGAATACAGATCTACGAGTTTTTACATGCTCTAGCACAAGGGGGTGTGCAGTCTCAGTTTTCAGATATGCATATTAGTAACGGAGAGGATCAAGCAAGGTGCTAGCGGTACTGGTTTTGGATATTTGCTTAGTCCAATGCTGAAGGTCCTGGATGACATGTATAGTGCACAAGATGATCTCATAAAGTGTGTAAAAGTGATTATTTCATTAGTTTTCTGCAAATTGTGTGTAATTGCATGTTAAATCACTGGGCAAGAGGTAGCAATTCAGCGCATTTACATATACATGGGTTGATTTGGATTGTGTGTAATGTCCAATGGGTCAGCTCAAAAAGCACTACAAAAAATAGTCAAACTTCTAAAGTCAAACAACACACTTTGCAAGTACAAATTTAATATATATACACATTTGAGGTTGACCTTGGGCTCCTATTTTTTTTGTTGGGCTAAGTTTATTTTACTCAGTTCCTATAACTATGCATTGGGCTCTCATTTTTTTTGGGCCGAGTTCATTTTAAACAGTTCCTAAAACAATGCAAGTAATCACTTGAAGGTAGAACACTTAAAAATAATTGTATTCTAAACTTTGTGAAAAAGCTAATATTTAAGTTTCGTATGAAGATAAAAGAAAGAAATTTTTCCATATTTATCTCCAAAACATACTTGAATTTCAACAACTTAAACAATAAACATTTAAAGTGGTCATGTTTCGCATTACTTTAATACGGCGTCGTTTTACGACAGCGAAAAAAATATGCCCAAAACTGGCCCATAATTCAAAAAAATTCCCCGGCCAAAATATAGAAAAAAAGAAAATTTACGCAATGGAGATTTAAAGTGGTCATGTTTTGCATAATCGATTCGCAAAAAGTTATGTCTCGCCGCAACGCGCGAGCTATCTTGCTTGTAATACTTAATTGACGTGTTTAAAACGTCGTCGTTTATATATAGCCAAACAACATCAGCCCACAACGGGCCCAAACATTTCTCACCGGCCCAAAGTTTATTAAAAAAATATGTAATGGCCCCTCAACTTTTAGCTATTTACGACTTTTTTATATAATAAATTTTATATCTCAAATATATATCACATATCTACCGACTCACTCAGATCAAAAAATACTTGCGAAAAGATCTTGGATTGCGAACAAAACGAGCTCAATATTGCAATGCTTCCGACATACGCACGATTTTATAAAAAATGGTGAAGTTTAATATAAATAGGAAAAAAAATACAAAACGTACCCTCAACTTTTACCTATTTACGACTTTTTAATATATAAACTTTATTTATCAAATATATAACACATATCTACCGATTAATTCAGATCAAAAAACACCCGCGGAAAAATCTTCGAATTGCGAATAGAAAATGTTGAAGTTTAATATTCCGTGATTGTTAAAAAATGGTCCGCGAAAAAAAAACCTATGTTACATACGAGTTAGCCCCGCCGCAACGCGTGACCAGATTTTCACTCAAAATTCATTCGAAACAGATTCGCCAAAAATTATGACCCGCGGCAACGTGCGGCCTATGTAATCAAATCGCACAAAAACAAACCCTGCCCGCAACGCGCGAAAAATCCAGCTCTTATGCAATCAAAAACCACCATACGCTATGCCCAAAAAAATATTGAAAAAAATAAATAAATAATTAACACCCCGCAGCAACGCGCGGGCAATCATGCTTGTTAACATCAATTTTACTACCAATTTAGCAGGCAATACTTAAATATATATAATTTACTATACTCTCAACAGCTTGTATGAACAGTAAAACCTTAAATAAATTTTACAACATTCTTAATATTTGCACCCCAAAAGTCAAACACTTCAATATACAAATAAACCCAATATCACAAGCAAAGTAACAAACTTTCACCTCAAAATCGCTACATAAGAGTAATTAAGAATACCCATGTTCTCATCTATCTTTATATATAATAAAAGAACATCTTTTTGAATGGCATTACTCTCTTTTCTGACGTCATATATTGACGTCATAATAGCAGCTTGCACTTCTTTCTACTCTCTCATATACTGCTATCATCTTCGTGATTTTCTATCCATCTAATTTCAAAATTCACATAACTCGGATTCAATTTGCTTGTGCTACTTTTTTATTTCTACCAACAACATCAAATAACATTCTTTACGATTATTTCTTTCTTCACATATTACCCATCCATATCATTAGTTATTTCGAGTAGTTGTGGCATAATTTGAAAATTATGGTTTATTGTTTCAGGCATGTTAAATTGTTTTTTATTTTAATATGTTGTTCTATATCCTCTACTATTTGTATAGATTTTGTATACTCAAATTATATTGGGGTTTTGATTATGACGATTCAGATTAGGGGTTTTGTTAGAAAGATTCATTCTAATGGTAAATAGGAATAAAGTTGTTGTTAATTTACATCTTCATTTTAATTTGTGTAATTTTATTTTGGGTGTTCATAATATAATAAGTGTGGTGGCAGCATTGGATGTGCGATGCATTTTTTTGTTATGATCTATTGAAAGTTATGGACTGGATATTTTCTTATTGTTGGTTAGCTGTGTTAGAGGTATATGAGAATCATCGGATTTATGTTTTGTTAGCACACGAGATTATGTATTAGGCGTTTTTAGGGCTTTAAGGGTCATGTTCTTCAGATTTAAGCTTTTTTAAGAGCGGACTTTGTAAATTCACTAGTGTTCTCCTTGCACGAAAAATGACGAGTATGCAAAGATGCAATATAGCTTCAATTATTGTTTCATGGTTCCAAGTATGGATCATACTAACCAAACAAGATTATTGTATGAACTGGTAAATATAATTTTTCATTTTTTATTGAATATGAATGAAACTTGCTGTTAAACTTAGTTTGATTTAAAAGTATTTTGTTGTCTTCACAGAGGTTTGATGTTTGTACACGTTGTCAATAGACATTTTTACAAGATTTTCTAATTTGCAATATGATATATATAGTAAGCTACTCCCTCCGTCCCAAAATTATTGTCCCTTATTGACTTTTTCAGTCTTTTTCTTTTAACTTTGACCTTAAATATTTTTGTTTGCGTTACATATTACTTGATGAAAATCATAACTATGAAAATACATTTAAAAACCAATTAATTCATATACTTTTCATTAAATATTATATAACACAAACAAAAATATTTAAGGTCAAAGTTGAAAGAAAAAGACTTGAAAAGTCAACAAGGGACAATAATTTTGGGACGGAAGGAGTATATAGTAGCAACATGGTTAAGTGTCAAGTCCATGTGTCGGCGTGGGCAATGCTTGAATGCACCAAGTATTGTATTTCTTATTTGCTTTAATTGTATTTATTTTCCTTTAGTTTACTTGATGAAAATCATATCCATGTAGATAGTCTTAAGATCAGTAAAGGGTAATCATGAGGTTGAATCACACATGCCCAATTTTCAAAACGGTATTTTAAAAATGAAGGAGTTTTCTGTTGGTGTCGAACGCCTTAATTGACCTGACTTGACCTAACCCATACAAAAAAAATGAAGGAGTTTTCTGTTGGTGTCGAACGCCTTAATTTTCAAAACGGTGTTTTAAAAATGAAGGAGTTTTCACAAACTACTTATTAGGTAATAAGTATCCCGCACTGTTTCTTGTATAGCACAGGCTCCTAATTGACTTGACTTGACCTAACCCATACAAAAAAATACCGTGTTTGAAACATCAGCCAACCCATTCTACTCAGTTGTTTTGTGACATCTGCAAAAATACGTCTGTGAAATTTTTGTGTTTGGGCAACCGTAAATTTATAATATTATGTATATAGATGAATGGATAATTAGATAAATATGTTGGCTACTGTGATGAATGTTATATATTTACAAGCAACAATGGAGGGCATGGGCATCCCAACTAAAGTCCATACAGCATTTGGGATGTGTGAAGTTGTTGAACTATATATACGTAGTTATATAAACTTTGATCTCTAATAGATTACCCTTCTATGCAATTTTCCCTAACTGAGATATAGAGCGAGCGATTTCAGCCAATGATACAAAAATGGTCATTACACATTGCATTTTAAGGCTTCCGTTTTTTCGTATTGTCTGAGATATATTTTAAATTTAAAAAAATTAGGGAGTCAACCTTCCAAGTAGGGTTACAGCAGGGGTGTTTAAACTATTCCAAGATATTCAGACTGCTCTCATATTCGTATTGACTAGGAAGTTTGATAAACATTCTGTGAGTGAAGGGACTAAGGCTGCTACCAAAGTCTTTTGGGGTGTTTGGTTTGGTGTTATGGTTGTTATGGTTTCGTGTTATGATGGGTTGTGTTTAGTTTTAGTTTTAGTTTACTATTTTAAGGTGTTAGGGCTATTATTGCGTTTGTAAATTACAGTGTTTTATATAATATGAATATGATTGTTATGTTTTGTATTGGGTTTGTTTAGTTATTTTATAATTAATCTGTTTGGTTAGATGTACTATGCTTTAATATACTCAAACTGGCCCATTCTTGTTGACTTTCAAAAGACATTTCATTTTATGCAAGAATGGACACTCTGATGGTGAGCCAATATTAAGTCTTTCCTGTATAAAAAGGAGCTAATCAGGAGTTCCACCGTCTTCCAATAGATTGATGCTAACATTCTTGGTAAACACCTTACATATTGTGGTTGGCTGCTACAATTAGCGTTGGCTGCTGTAATTTATAGCGTTTGGATGCTATATTTCTATTGCGTCAGTTTGCAGACCTTGCTTTGGGATATCAGTATTGGACTTCTTGTGTCTGTTGATGTGTTTGTTGACTTTCTCAAATGGGACACGCATACTGTTTTTTTGTATATTGACATATTTTCACCATATTAGGCATTGAGGCTGTTACAGTTTCTGACTTGACCCATCACAGTTACAAAAAGGTATAAGCGAGTTCAGACAGCAACTCGGTTAAGTTGCAACTGATATAGGAAAGACTTAAGCTCGGCTCACCATCAGAGTGTCCATTCTTACATAAAATGAAGTGTCTTTTGAAAGTCAGCAAGAATGGGTCAGTTTGAGTATATTGAAGCATAGTACATCTAACCAAACAGATTAATTATAAAAAAACAGATGAAACCCAATACAAAACATAACAATCATATTAATATTATATAAAACACTGTAATTTACAAATGCAATAATAGCTGTAACACCCCCAAAATGGGTCGCAGCGGAATAAGGATCCGGGGCGTGTTACTTATCAGATCAATAACACAAGATAATATAAGAACGACACAAAAAGTCGTTTAAACTGATACATTGGATTTATTTAAGTATTTGTTACAAAAGCCCGAAGCTTTACTTGATATTGTTACAAAGATTTACAGCCCATAACGGATAAACAAAATGTAATGCGACTAAATCTTTAATGCATGACTTCAAAATATAACCCCCAATGTATCCTTCGCACCTCGTGCTTAATGACCTCCTGAAAAACATTGCATTTAAAACGTCAACATAAAGTTGGTGAATTTCATAGGTTTAATAAATGATCATGCAGGACCGCAAGACTTTCCCTGTGATAATGCAACAGATGCAGACATCACAAATGTATTTACGTTTTCCTAAGCTCATGACACCGAAACTCGACATAATTGAATACAATATATAGATATATATTGCCTACATTGCCCGTGATGATGTTCAACCCTTAACATCCAGTATCCGACATGAAATACGTTCGTTTCTAATGATAGCTAGTCACCCGAACGGGGAAGTCATCCCAAATAGATCTATTTATAATCATTCGCGCTCACATAATGTAATCCACGACTACATATATGTAATTTAACAGTTCATGATTCATGGGCACAGTGGGTTATCGCTACTTAGGCAAAACGTAATCATGATAAAATGTACACTTGCGTCCAATTTGTAAAACGTGCATATGTTTCTCACCCCAAAACTTATAAAGTATGATTAAAGTAAAACGTGGGGCTATGAACTCACCTCAAATGAATTTGAACAGAGTATATCACTACTGATAAAGCGTCACGATAAAGACTGAATGCAACCTAATAAAGTATAGGTCGATTAAGAAGACTGCTAAGCATACAGACGAATAGTACACAATACAATGCCACATATATACTTGTAGTGAATTTTGATAAAATCATTGATGTATTTAGGATATAATAAAGGTTTTGATCTTTTATAATTAACATTGTACTATCGTTTGGGCTATCATTAAGGATAAAGGTCATGACATGACGTACGAGGAGTTTAGGACACTTTAAATCGTAAATCCAACAACTCATCGATACGCGATCCGGAGAGGCCTCAATATCCTTTATAAAATTCCCTACTAATATAGCACTTGTAGTTAAAAATTGATATTTTAAATCATAAAGAAAATGTTTTGAATATATAATTATAAAAGTAGATTAAAAGAAACTAGTTTTGAGAAATAAGTAGTTATAACTTGAACTGTACGTATCAGATTTGTTTCTCAACAAAATAACTTGATTCCGGAGTCTATGATTATCTAATAAGACTCTACTTTTCAAATATATAAGTTATTTTGACCACTTGTTTTATCAATAATATTTTATACTCAATATGGGAACAATTAGGGTTTTATGAGTTTTGAATATGTTTACATAATATTTTCAATAAAACAAGCATAACAAGTATAGATATGATCATGGCATGCATATATAATTGTAATAAGAGTATAAGGATGATAATGGAACCTTGTTTGAAGATTATAACAACACTTAACAAGTTTTTCCCAAAATCAAGATCCAAAAGTTCCAAGCTTAACTTCAAAAACACTTTTCTTGCAAAATCTTTTCCAAACTTAACCAAATCTTCAAATCTTCTTAGAACACCTTAGGAATGATATAAGAACACTTATATGATCAAGAAAAATCAAGCAATGGATTGCTTCTTGAAGGTGTTTTGAGCCGTGAGCTCTTTAGGGCACAAATGAGGGTTTTGTTTGATTTTTAAGTAAAGAATGAAGTGTAGATGTGCTCTTCTCTTCACCAATGCACTCCTATTTATAGTGGCTAAGATCCTAAGCATATTCCATTGTCTACTTGAGCCTTGAAAGGTGGCAAATGGTATAGCACAAGGTTTTGAGAAACTAGGGCTTGGTTTTGCCTAGTCATAACATCAAGTGGCACAAGGTTCATGCATGAAGGTTCTTGGTGATGTTTCCTTGATCACATCCTATCCTCCTAGTCATATGAGGCGTGGCATATGCATATGTATGAATTATATATGCCTTTGATCATTTATATTAAGTATAAATGTATTATATAAGGTTTAATGTAATTAAAGATTTATTAAAAGGTTTAACTTGTTATAATGTTAGTTTTAATTGGAATTCCTTATAAATTAATATTTATAAAGTGATAAATTACTTGAAGTTTTAATTAAACTTTAAGTATGAAATTCAATTTTGGGATTCAATGAAGCGTAGATAAATTAACTGCTTCCGGGGAGGGCTTAAACGCACTTTATCGCGAAACGTATACTTTTTACGTAACCAACAAAAATAAAATTGTGCAAGTTTGATAATTATCCTCTTAAATAATCATATAACAATTGATTGATGAACAACATTAATCGTTAATGCACGATTACTTTGTATGATCATTTTTGTTACGCGATTTAACTTAATTTTACAAGTTTATAGCAAATGCGTAAACCCTAAAAATAAGTTTGTGCATTACCATAATGTCGTACGATGACCTAAGTTACGAGGTGTTATAGTCTTCCCCCGTTAAATGAGCCTTGTCGAAAGGCCTTATGACCATGGTACTTGTTCGATGGTGCGGTCTTGGTGATGAGGTTGTGGGATATTTCTTCCTGAACTGATCTTCACGTTCCATGTAAACTCAGGGCCCCGCCTAGAGTTCCATCGAACCTTGACAATATTTGGTGAATCGGCTTCGGTCTCAATTGTTTGACTTCTCGATCAATGATTTCAAACCGGCTCCTCAATGAAATGAATGATTTATCCACTTGGGTCCCCCAACGGAACGGTCTAATGGATCGTCAGGAATAAAAATTTCTTTTAAGTTGGATACATGAAAGTATTTGGACCTGCTAGCTCTTGAGGAGCTCAAGCTTGTAAGCAACGCTCTCTATCCCTTTTCAAACACCCTGAAAGGTCCGACATATCTGGGTTTTACTTCCCCGTTTGCCAAACGTACGACCACCTTTACCAAGGCGTAACTTATGCATAACTTTGTCCCCATCTTGATACTCCATTGGCTTACGCTTTAAGTTGGCGTAGTCTTTTGTCGATTCGCGAGCGGCGTGCATCCTTTGCTTGTCTTGAATGGATTCTCTCCGTTGTTTCTTGCACTATTTCTGGACCAGTGAGGTTGAACTTGCCCAACCTCGCCCAGCAAACAGGTGAACGAATTTTCGTCCATAAAAGTGTTCAAATGGTCAGCCTTAATGCTAGCGTGATAACTGTTATTGCTTTGAGACACGACCAATGGACAAAGTTAACCCAAACCATTTTCCAAAGCGATTACGCAAGGCACGTAAGCATATCCTCAGCGTTATGGTTAGTCCTCTCACTTTGTCCGGTCAGTTTCTGGATGATTGCTGTATCTTATCTAAAACTCGTACCAATAGCCTTCTGATGTGACTTCCAGAAATTTGTTGAGAATCGAGGGGTCACGATCAAGATAATTGATACAGGTATTCCATGCTTCGTGACTACCTCCTTAGGTACATCCTCGCCAGTTATCAAGGGATCCGTTCTCCCTCATTGCATAAAATGGCAGGACTTCCGTGTCAGTCGGTCAACGATTACCCAAATAGTGTCATAACCCTGCGATGACTTAGGAAGCTTTGTGACAAAATCCATCGTGATGTTGTCCCACTTCCATTCAGGTATATCGGGTTGCACTAACAAACCCGATGGTCTCTTGTGTTCGGCTTTGACCTTAGCACATGTCAAACACTTGCTAACATAGGTGGCGATGTTTGCCTTCATATTGGGCCACCAGTATAGCTTCTTCATGTCTTGGTACATCTTGTCAGAACCCGGATGTATTGAGTATTTTGATTTATGGGACTCGTGCATGATTACAGTCCGTAAATCGCCATAACAAGGTAACCAACTCCTGCCATTGAGGCATAGAGTTCCATCCGTACGCGGTTCCAACTTTTCTGTTCTGAATTTCTCCGGATCTTTTGAATTCTCAACTAACATACCTCCAACATCCTCCTTCTTGATGTTCTCCAGCTTTCTTGCTTCTGTCTGGGCGTTCAGGATTTGTTTAGGAAGATCCAAGCCAATAGTCATCACTAAGGCCCGAACCCTTAGTGGTTCTCGTTCCTTCCTGCTCAGAGCATCAGCAACAACATTCGCCTTCCCTGGGTGATAACGAATTTCACAATCGTAATCACTCAGCAACTCTAACCAGCGACGTTGCCTCATATTTAAATCCTTCTGATCAAGAATGTGTTGTAAACTCTTATGATCAGTGAACACTGTGCACTTGGTCCCGTACAGATAGTGCCTCCACATCTTTAGAGCGAACACTACTGCCCCAAGTTCTAAATCATGTGTTGTATAGTTCTTCTCATGAATTTTT
Organism: Tanacetum coccineum; assembly: GCA_026074375.1. Lineage (NCBI taxonomy): Eukaryota > Viridiplantae > Streptophyta > Magnoliopsida > Asterales > Asteraceae > Tanacetum > Tanacetum coccineum. The sequence continues at coordinate 31,230 of BQNB010011562.1, forward strand.
AACTGACGTGATGCATAAGAAATCACCTTTTCTCTTTGCATCAACACAGCGCCCAAACCCTTCTTTGAAGCGTCACAGTATGCGATAAAATCTTCGCTTCCCTCAGGTAAGGCTAGGATTGGTGCACTGCACAGCTTCTGCTTCAATAGTTGAAAAGCTGCTTCTTGTTTATCACCCCAATCAAACTTGACACCTTTCTGGGTTAGTTTGGTCATTGTTTTGGCTATCTTTGAAAACCCTTCGATAAATCTTCTATAATAGCCGGCAAGGCCCAAAAATTGGCGAATCTCTGTTGGTGTTTTAGGAGACGCCCAATCCTTGATAGATTCAATCTTGGCAGGGTCAACGTGAATACCTTGACAGTCAATCACATGTCCGAGGAATTGTACTCTGGGGATCCAGAATTCACACTTAGAGAACTTGGCATACAATTCTTCCTTCTTAAGCAATTTTAAGATTTGCCTAAGATGTCCTTCATGTTCCTTCTTACTTTTGGAGTAGATCAAGATGTCATCGATGAAGACAATTACAAACTTGTCCAGGTACGGTTTACACACCCGGTTCATAAGATCCATGAACACGGCTGGTGCATTAGTTAAACCAAAAGGCATGACTTGGAATTCATAGTGACCGTATCGAGTCCTGAATGCAGTCTTGAGGATGTCTTCTTCTCGAACTCTCAACTGGTGATACCCCGACCTCAGATCGATCTTTGAATAAATACTCGACCCTTGCAGCTGGTCGAATAGGTCGTCAATCCTTGGGAGTGGGTAACGGTTCTTTACCGTCAATTTGTTCAATTCTCTGTAGTCGATACACATCCGGAAAGAACCATCTTTCTTCTTGACGAATAGGACTGGAGCTCCCCAAGGTGAGGAACTTGGTTTTATGAAGCCCTTGTCAGTAAGTTCTTGTAGTTGCTCCGCTAGTTCCTTCATTTCCGACGGTGCTAATCTATATGGTGCCCGTGCTACAGGTGCAGCACCAGGTACCAAATCGATTCTAAATTCCACTTGTCGAGTGGGTGGTATACCCGGCAAGTCCTCGGGAAAAACTTCAGGAAATTCCCGAACAACTGGCACGTCTTCAAGTCGCTTCCCCTTTGACTTATCTTCGTCCTTGGTGGCGGTGATATTTGCTAAGAATACGTGACATCCTTTTGCTAAATACTCTTGAGCTTTAGTACACGAGATGATGCTCAATCGAGTCCCGTGTTTGTTGCTGCTTCCGTCACCTCGAACGATTAAAATTCCGTCTCCAAAAGGAATACGAACGATCTTTTCCGCACAGACGATAACGGCATGGTATTTTGCCAACCAATCCATACCAATGATTACGTCAAAACTACCTAGTTCTACGGGCATTAGGTCTATGTTGAAAGGATGATTTAAGAAGTTTAACGTACAACCCCGAATAATAGTGTTTAACCCAACAATTCGTCCGTCGGCTAGTTCGACATCATAATCATGATCTAATGCAGTTGGAGTGATAACAATTCGAGAGCTAAATGTAGTAGATACAAAACTCCTATCGGCACCAGTATCAAATAAAATAGATGCATAGCGATTGTTTAGGAGAAACGTACCCGTAACGACATTGTTGTCCGGGTTTGCCCCTGTATTTCCCACAGCATATACCTTTGTCGGAGCCTTGGCATTTCCATCCCGTTGTCGGAGCCTTGGCATTTCCATCCCGATTACCCCGATTGTTGTTGTTCTTCAATTTTGGACAATCCCTCTTGATATGTCCCTGAGCACCACATTCAAAACAACCATTGCCCCCCTGATTAGCCCCAGAGTTGGCATTTTTGGGAGTCTTGCAGTCACGAGATAAGTGACCAAATCGGTTGCACTTGTGGCACTTTGAAGCACAAGGACCGTAGTGGTGATAGTTTACACTTGAACACCAAGGTCTAGGTCCTTAGTAATTGTCCCCTGTAACATTCCCTGTGGCATAGGCCCTTCCGGTGTTCCTGCCTCCTTGTTTGCTTGCTGAATCTGGTTGTATTGTTCCGGCAGAGTCCTAAGCTTCTTCTTTTGTTCAGCCAGGACGTTCAACGTACGGCCTTGGTTTGTCCTCCATTAATCGGTAGCCTAACTCTAATAACCTCTTGCCATAGTTTTTGATTTTGATGCACTTTACTGTACCAAGTATCATATCGGGCAAGCACCGATTTATCTTTAATTTGGTCTGACTCTTCCGGGAAACATTTCTGGAACCACATCAAGGGCTAGTTGTTGAAATCGTCGATTATAGGCCACACATCGGTTGCCCTTAACCTCAGATTCCAATTCAGCCTCGGATTTTCTTTCTGATCTCGCCCCCGCGCAGCTATTTATCGGTCATCTTTTTCTCAATGTTGCCATGAATGGCATTGAGCTGCCCACAGGGGTAGTGGTCTTATACCATGGGCATTCACCATGTAAAGCGCATCGTCATGCAAGTGCAAGTCGAAAATTTGACTTGATAGCTATTGTGCAATTGCTAATACTGACACAGGGATCTCCATCTTCTCAACCCATCGGGTAAGTCCAAAACAACTCCCTCAGTGCCCTTGAAGTTTCAAGGGTTTGGCATTTTAGGAAGTCCGGGTATTGGGTAGGTAGCTCACGAGGCAACATGCACTGGCCTTCTGATCCTACTCCCGAAGAATGGTATCATACCATTACTGGTGTATCACGTGCTGCCAGTGCAGCCGTAACAACTTCGTTAATCATTGGCCTGCAGTTCGGGCACTGGTTACCGAAGTGGTGGTAGGAGGGGTTTGTGACCGGTGGGGGAGTTTGGGTGACTGGCCCTTGACCTCGTGTGGTTCTGGTGGGGGCCTTCCTCTTGGTGCATTTTTTAAATCACAAGAAAACCATAACACCGTATAGATTTCAAAAATCTGAACCATAAACCGATGTATAACATAATGAAAAAACGATTGATCACAACACAAGGTGAAATTCACATGTATTGAAATTTACAAATCGACATTTATTCAACGATAAAACTCGATTCTATAAAACATAATCATCCTTATTCATATATAAACTTGGAAAATAATAATTGATTGGGTTTATAGACAATTGATCATAACAACTAGGTAAAGACAAATAACCTAAAAGCCATAATAGCGAGATTATACCCGTAAACACTTAGTATTGCTTACAAGATAGCTTATCAAAACACAAAAGATCTATTACCGCCTACTAGCTGGAATAACCCATAATACTTTTCAGGCTGCATTGCATAAGCTACACATAACCAATAACTAGGAAAACTACTACCAGCCTCCTCTTGGGTGCACGGGCTGTGCCGGACATTTGCGGGTCCTGCTGCCTCTGAAACGAGCCAATCTGTGTCTGTAGCCCCTTTAGTAGCTTTAGTGCCATAGTCAATGAACTGTCTCTGGTGGTCTGCTGCCTGTAATCCAGAATCAATGCCGCTGTTCACTACCGTTGTACGTAGTGCCAATACATGTGAAATGTATCGTCGCTATTGCTCATAGAATAATCCAGGCTCTGGGCCATCCAAGCTCCCTCTCGACCATTAAACTGCTAGATGGATGGTGTATAGGCCTATCACTTATACAATAGGTTGACTCGGCCTCTCAGCTCTGACCAATCGTCTCGAGATCCTCCATTAACCATGCATGCTGGTAGTCACCTGATCAATAGTGGGTTAGAGAGATTGGTAATATTACGATTAAATTCCCTCTATGGGTGGTTGGGTGCGATCTCTCGATGGCTTCCACCAACCCATCCGATCATCCGTGATGCCATAGTCTAACTCCCTAGATATTCGGACATTCCAGGTTGTCTCAGGAGGTCATCTACCATTCGCAAATTTGTAATGGTCTTCCGCCTTTGCTACAATAAGGGTTTCCCTTGGTTATGGCAGAGGTTATCATCATGTCTAGCAGCACGGCCGCTGAAGTCTCCCCGACCCTCGTTAAATAGGGGTGGAAGAGAAGCAAGGACGAGGCCTCTTCCGAGGAGGTAAAACTCATCGGGATCTCAATACGAGTAGGGCTTAATAGGTGGAGATAGTTATTTGGGGATGGTGGTGGAGATGGTGTTTGGGGAAATCGTGTCGAGTATGAGTAAAGAATATAGAGTCGGTACGATCAATAGCTGTTTAAAGCGGACATACTGTAGAGTGACAAAAGCTAGGTGCTCCTCCTCTCTCATCCTCCTCATCATCATTCCTAATGTCTAGCACGGATTGTAGGCAGGGTCCTCCTCAGGATCACTCCTCTCCTCTGGATCAGACTCGGGAAAATATCATCCCGGGTGACGTCCGCAGAGTAGGTGATGAAACAACAGCAGGTAACGGTTGCTCTCAGCTGGAATGACATGATCCTCAGGTGGCATAACTCCGGTACTCTGGCTCCTGTACATATGGTTTGTAAATTGGTGAAGGTTGTGCCTCGGGCCAGGCGTAATCCGGTTGATGGTGGTTCTGTCAACTCTGTGACCCATGTTTGAAATATTCCAACTCAGTTAAGTATGTAATAGTAGAAGTAGGCTCGGAATCGGACATGATTTATATCTGAAATTTAAGTACAACTTATATAAGTTTGTAATATAAGACTTAGTAGTAATTTACATTACTATAATGTAAACACGTTTTTAATCATGTAAGCACTTAGTATTTGCTTTTAAATAAGCAAACAAATAATTTTTGTTATTGCCCGAGGAAAACCCCTTTTTATGAATGCAATGTTTGAAAACGGTATAGTCAGCAAAGCATTTTGACCTGGTTCTTATAACCTTGCTTTGATACAAATTTGTAAACACCCCCAAAATGGGTCGCAGCGGAATAAGGATCCGGGGCGTGTTACTTATCAGATCAATAACACAAGATAATACAAGAACAACACAAAAAGTTGTTTAAACTGATACATTGGATTTATTGAAGTATTTGTTACAATAGCCGAAGGGCTTTACTTGATATTGTTACAAAGATTTACAGCCATAACGGATTAAACGAAATGTAAATGCGATAAAATCTTTAATGCATGACTTCAAAATATAACCCCCAATGTATCCTTCGCACCTCGTGCTTAATGACCTCCTGAAAAACATTGCATTTAAAACGTCAACATAAAGTTGGTGAATTTCATAGGTTTAATAAATGATCAAGCAGGACCGCAAGACTTTCCCTTTGTGATAATGCATCTGGATGCAGACATTCACAAATGATTTACGTTTTCCTAAGCTCATGACACCGAAACTCGACATAATTGAATACCAATATATAAGATTATATATTGCTTACATTGCCCGTGTGATGTTCAAACCCTTAACATCAGTATCCGACTTGAAGTACGTTCGTTTACCTGGTTATAGCAGTCACCCGAACGGGGAGGTCATCCCAAATAGATCTATTTGATAATCATTCGCGCTCACATAATGTAAATCACGACTACATATATGTAATTAAACGTTCATGATTCATGGCACAGTGGGTTATCGTACTTAAGGCATAACTTAATCCTGTTAGAATGTACACTGGTTCCAATTGTAAAATCAGGCATATGTTCTCACCCAAACTTGTAAGTATGATTAAAGTAAAACGTGGGTGGGCTATGAATCTCACCTCAAAGTGAATTTGAACAGAGTATATCACTACTGATAAAAGTGTCACGGATTAAAGACTGATGCAACCCTAATAAAAGTATAGGTCGATTAAGAAGACTGCTAAGTACAGAGGATAGTACACAATACAAATGCCACATATATACTTGTAATGAATTTTGATAAAATCATTTATGTATTTAGGATATAATAAAGGTTTTTAATCTTTATATAATTTAACCATTGTACTATCGTTTGGGCTATTATTAAGGGATAAAGGTCATCGACATGAGTACGAGGAGTTTAGGACACTTTAAATCGTTAAAATCCAACAATCCTCATCGTTACGCGATCCGAGAAGTGGCCTCAATATTCCTTTATAAAAAATTCCCTACTAATATAGCACTTGTAGTTAAAATTGTTATTTTAATCATAAAGAAAATGTTTTTGAATATATAATTATAAAAGTAGATTAAAAGGAACTATGTTTGTGAATAAGTAGGTCTAGCTTGAACTGTACGTATCAGATTTGTTTCTCAACCATATAAATTGATTCCGGGGTAGTCTAGATTATCTAATAAGACTCTACTTTTACAAATTATATAAGTTTTTTTGGACCACTTGTTTTATCAATAAATATTTTATACCTCAATATGGGAACAATTAGGGTTTTATGAGTTTTGAATATGTTTACATAATATTTTCAATAAAAAGCATAAATGTATAGATATGATCTTGGCATGCATATTTTAATTGTAATAAGAGTATAAGGATGATAATGGAACCTTGTTTGAAGATTATAAAAAAACTTAACAAGTTTTTTCCCAAATCAAAATCCAAAAAAGTTCCCAAGCTTAACTTCAAAAGACACTTTTCTTGCAAAATCTTTTCCAACTTAAACCCCAAATCTTAAAATCTTCTTAGAACACCTTCTTAGGAATGATATAAGAACACTTATATGATCAAGAAAAATCAAGCAATGGATTGCTTCTTGAAGGTGTTTTGAGCCGTGAGCTATAATGGAGGGAAAGGAGGGTTTTGTTTGATTTTTCAAGTAAAGAGAGAAGTGTAGATGTGGTTTTCTCTTAACCCTTGCACTCCTATTTATACTAGCAAAGATCCTTAGCATATTCCTTGGTCACTTGAGCCTTTGAAGGTGTCAAGTGGTATCGCCACATAGGTTTTTGAGAAACATCTGGGTTGTGTTGGTCTAGTTAGTCATAGCATCAAGTGGTGAAAAGTTCATGCAATGAAGGTTCTCCTATGATGTCATGGTGACCAAAGGCTTCTAGATGGCTTACTTACACGTTTTTAAGGGTCTTAGGGTAGATATGTATGGCATTTGTTTCATTTATTGTGTATATAGTATTATATAAAAGCCTCTTTAAAGTAAACATATGTTTATTAAAAGTATAACTTGCAATGTAAATGTATATTTCAATTCCTTTCATATTGAAAATGGTCTAATGTGATAAATATATTGAGTTTTAATTATTCTCTTCAAGTATTGACGTTCAAATTGTGGGTATATCGATGAAGCGTATTGATAAATTAAGTGCCTTTCTGGGAAGGCTTAATCGCACTTTACGCGGGAAGTAACATTTTACGTAACCAACAAAAATAAAATGTGCACAGTGATAATTATCCTCTTAATAATCTTATAACACTTGTGATGACAACATTTAAATAGTTTAATGCCATTTAATTGTATGACACAATACTTAAGTACATTGCTACTTGTAGGCATTCTAAAATAATAAGAAAGTAAATAAATTGCTATTTAATTTCTACTGGTGATGTAACACTTACAATGTTGACAAATCCAGTGGGAGTTTTGCATTTTTATTACTGAAATGACATTCTTGTAATGGTGGCAAATTCAGTGGGAGCTACAAGATTTATTTCCTTGATAGTTGCCAATATTATTTCTAGCTTGCTTTGAAATAATTAATTACTTTCCGAATATGAACAAACATATGTTTAAGTAAGATTGCATTTTATTTTATATGATAACAAGTTCCATATCTGAGGTTGCTTTCCGAAATGTTATCTATAGAATAATAATCCACAATTCCTTATTAAACATTATAGTTTAAGATCTACTTGTAATATCTATGACACTATCATATTGTTTATACAATTGCTCGCTTGTCGTATTGTTTGTTTACCTTAGATAATGTTGTCCCGTACACAAGTGGGAGAAATCTTAAATGTGTGCAAGGAACAACATACAACAATATGATTATTGGTTTCTTTTGACCGCAAGGTAAGAAAGCAAATCAATCTACTAGGACTTAAACACGAAAGATGTTTGTTGCCCTATTACATTAAAAGTCAAAGATATAATATAAAACTACTTCATCTAATTGACTACATGATTTAGTCAATATTCCGCAAGGTTATGACATTGCACTTGTCGATGGTGCTGTCTTGGTGATGAGGTTGTGGATATTCTTCCCTGAACTGATCTTCACGTTCCCACGTTAACTCAGAGCCCGGCTAGAGTTCATTCGAATCTTGACAATTGGGACACGGCTTGGTCTCAATTTTTGCTTCACGATCCATGATTTCAACCGGGGCTCCTCAACAAAATGAAGATTTTTATCCACTTGGGAGTTCATCCAACGGAACGACTATTGGATCGTCGAATTACATTTCTTTATGTTGGATACATTGAAACGTATTTGTGGACCCTGCTCAGCTCTTGAGGAAGCTCAAGCTTGTAAAGCAACGGTTCCCAACCTTTTTCAACACTTGAAAGGTATCCGACATATCTCGGGGTTTAACTTCCCCCGTTTGCCAAAACGTACGACCCCTTTCTAAGGCAAAACCTTAAGCTAACTTTTCCCCAACTTGAACTCCAATTGGCCTACGCTGTTAGTTGGCATAGCTCTTTTGTCGGGGGGGGAAAATCTTGCGAGCGGCATGCATTCCTTTGCTTTGACTTGAATGATTCTTCCGTGCTGTTTCTTGCACTATTCTGGACCTGTGAGTTGAACTTGCCCAACTTCAGCCCAACAAAACGGTGAACGACATTTTCGACCATAAAGTGCTTTCAAAGGGTGCACGCCTTAATGCTTGCCGTGATAATGATATTTATATGACAAACTCGCCAATGGCCAAATGTTAACCAACTCCATTTCCAAAGTCGATTTCGCAAGCAGTAGAAATATCTTGAGGGTTTGGATAGTCACCCTTCACTTTGGTCCTTTCGTCAGTTTCCAGATGAATATGCAGTACTCATATCTAAACTCGTACCCAAAAGCCTTTCTGATGATTTCAGAAATTTGATGCGAATCGAGGGTCACGATTACAGTCCAATAATATTACCCCAACATATATTCATTCCCAGATAATTGATACAGGTATTCCATGATTCGTGGGGACTCCTCCTTTAGGTACGCTCGCAGTTTATCCAAGGTATCCAATTTCCCTATTGGCAATAAAATTGGCAGACTTTGTTCAGTCGGTCATCGATTACCCAAATAGTGTCATAACCCATGCGATGACTTTAGGAAGCTTTTGTGACAAAATCCTATCGTGATGTTGTCCCACTTCATTCAGTATATCGGGTTGCACTAAACAAACTGATGGTCTCTTAGTGTTTTGGCTTTGACCTTAGCACATGTTCAAACCTTGCTAACATTGGTGGCGATGTTTGCTTCATATTGGGCCACCAGTAGTATTAGCTCTTCATGACTTAGGTTTCTTGTCAGAAACCCGGATTGTATGTGTATTTTGAATTGTGGGAACTCGTGCTTGTTTATAGTCGTAATTTGCCATTAACAAGGTTGTTATAACCCCCTCTTTTTTATTTTATCATTTAAACTTTTTTTTTTTTTTATTTTTTTTCTTAATTCTACATTCATAAAAACGGTTAAAAAACCAACTCCTGCCATTGAGGATAGAGTCCATCGTACTCTGGTTCCAACTTTCTGTTCTGAATTTCTCGGATCTTTTGAAATTTCTCAACTAACATACTCCAACATCCTCCTTCTTGATGTTCTCCAGCTTTCTTGCTTCCGTCTGGGCGTTCAGGATTTGTTTAGGAAGATCCAAGCCAATAGTCATCACTAAGGCCCGAACCCTTAGTGGTTCTCGTTCCTTCCTGCTCAGAGCATCAGCAACAACATTCGCCTTCCCTGGGTGATAACGAATTTCACAATCGTAATCACTCAGCAACTCTAACCAGCGACGTTGCCTCATATTTAAATCCTTCTGATCAAGAATGTGTTGTAAACTCTTATGATCAGTGAACACTGTGCACTTGGTCCCGTACAGATAGTGCCTCCACATCTTTAGAGCGAACACTACTGCCCCAAGTTCCAAATCATGTGTTGTGTAGTTCTTCTCATGAATTTTTAACTGACGTGATGCATAAAGAAATCACTTTTCTCTTTGCATCACTCAACACGGCGCCCAAACCCTTCTTTGAAGCGTCACAGTATGCGATAAAATCTTCGCTTCCCTCAGGTAAGGCTAGGATTGGTGCACTGCACAGCTTCTGCTTCAATAGTTGAAAAGCTGCTTCTTGTTTATCACCCCAATCAAACTTGACACCTTTCTGGGTTAGTTTGGTCATTGTTTTGGCTATCTTTGAAAACCCTTCGATAAATCTTCTATAATAGCCGGCAAGGCCCAAAAAAAAAATTGGGAATCTTTTGTTGGTGTTTAGGGAGGACGCCAATCCTTGATAGATTCAATCTTGGCAGGGTCAACGTGAATACCTTGACAGTCAATCACATGTCCGAGGAATTGTACTCTGGGGATCCAGAATTCACACTTAGAGAACTTGGCATACAATTCTTCCTTCTTAAGCAATTTTTAAGATTTGCCTAAGATGTCCTTCATGTTCCTTCTTACTTTTGGAGTAGATCAAGATGTCCATCGATGAAGACAATTACAAACTTGTCTAGGTACGGTTTACACACCCGGTTCATAAGATCCATGAACACGGCTGGTGCATTAGTTAAACCAAAAGGCGTCTTATCATGATTGGAATTTCCATGTGGGGAAACCGTTATCGAGATCCTGAAATGCAAGTCTTGAGGATGTCTTCTTCTCGAACTCTCAAAACTGGATTTTGGAATTATCACCGACCTCATATCGATCTTTGATAAATACTCGACCTTTGCAGTTGGTCGAATAGAGTCGTCATTCATTGGAGGAGTGGGGTAACGGTTCTTTACCGTCAATTTGTTCAATTCTCTGTAGTCGATACACATCCGGAAAGAACCATCTTTCTTCTTGACGAATAGGACTGGAGCTCCCCAGGGTGAGGAACTTGGTCTTATGAAGCCCTTGTCCGTAAGTTCTTGTAGTTGCTCCGCTAGTTCCTTCATTTACGACGGTGCTAAATCTAATATGTTGCCGTGCTACAGGTTGCAGCACCAGGTACACAAAGCGATTTCTAAATTTCCCTTGTGAAGTGGGTGGTATACCCGGCAAGTCCTCGGGAAAAACTTCAGGAAATTCCCGAACAACTGGCACGTCTTCAAGTCGCTTCCCCTTTGACTTATCTTCGTCCTTGGTGGCGGTGATATTTGCTAAGAATACGTGACATCCTTTTGCTAAATACTCTTGAGCTTTTAGCTACACGAGATGATGCTCATCGAGGTTCCCGTGTTTTGTTGCTGCTTCCGTCACCTCGAACGATTAAAATTTCGTCTCCAAAAGGAATACGAACGATCTTTTCTGCACAGATGATAACGGCATGGTATTTTGCCAACCAATCCATACCAATGATTACGTCAAAACTACCTAGTTCTACGGGCATTAGGTCTATGTTGAAAGGATGATTTAAGAAGTTTAACGTACAACCCCGAATAATAGTGTTTAACCCAACAATTCGCCCGTCGGCTAGTTCGACATTATAATCATGATCTAATGCAGTTGGAGTGATAACAATTCGAGAGCTAAATGTAGTAGATACAAAACTCCTATCGGCACCGGTATCAAATAAAATAGATGCATAGCGATTGTTTAGGAGTCAACGTACCCGTAACGACATTGTTGTCCGGGTTTGCCCCTGTATTTCCCACAGCGTACACCTTTGTCGGAGCCTTGGCATTTCCATCCCGATTACCCCGATTGTTGTTGTTCTTCAGTTTCGGACAATCCCTCTTGATATGTCCCTGAGCACCACATTCAAAACAACCATTACCCCCCTGATTAGCCCCAGGGTTGGCATTTTTGGGAGTCTTGCAGTCAAGAGAATAAGTGACCAAATCGGTTGCACTTATGCCATTTTGAAGCACAAGGACCGTTTAGTGGTGATTAGTTACACTTAGAACACCAAGGTCTGTCGGGTCCTTCGATTGTCCCCTGTCAACATTCCTGCTGGCATAGGCCCTTCCGGTGGTTTTGCCTCTTGTTTGCTTGCTAACTCTGGTTGTTTTTCTCCTCCCTTTTTCCCCCCCCCCTTCTTTCCCCCTTTTTCCCTTCCCAGGGCAGATTCCTCAGGCTTTTCTTTTGTTATCTAGCCAGACGTTCAACTTAGGCCTTGGTTTTGTCCCTCCATTAAACTCGGTTAGTAAATCAATAAACTTCTTGCATAGTTTTTGATTTTGTGCTTTTACGCTACCATGTATCATACGGAAGCCACCGCTATATCTTTCATTTGGTCTGGACTCTTCCCGGAACATTATGGCCACATCAAGGCTAGTTGTTGAAATCGTCAGATTATAGGCCACACATCGGTGCCCTTAACCTATAGATTCCACATCTCAGCCTCAATCTTCTGATCTCGCACCTCGGGCATGTAGTTCAAGATTAGTATTTACCAGTCATCTGTTTCCTTCAGTGTTGCCCCATGGCATGGCCTATGAGCTGCCTCAGGAGTTAGTGGTTTTTATCATGGGCATTCACCATGTAAGAGCAGCGTCTTGCAGAGGTGCAAGTCGCCAAATTTGACTTTTCGACTAGCTATTGTGCAATTGCTACGTACTGGAACACAGACTCCATCTTCTCTAACCAATCATTTTTTGGGTTAAGTACAACAACTCCCTCAGGGCCCTTGAAGTGCAAGGGTTGGCATTTTTAGGAAGTACGGGTTGGTGCATTCCGGAGCAACTTGAACAGGCCTTCTGATTTACCTACTCCCGAAAGAATGGCTATCATCACATTCCTGGTTGTATCCACGTGATTCTGCCAGTACAGCCGTAACACCTTCTGTTTAATCATGGCCTGCAGTTGGGCACTGGTGACGAATTTAGGGTGGTTGTAGGGTCTGTAACTGGTGGGGGGAGTTGTGGTGACTTGTGGGGAGTTGTGGTGACTGGCCTTGCCTCGTTGGTCTCTTGTGTGCCTTCCTCTTGGTGCCATTTTCTTAAATCCACCAAGAAAAACATAATACCCGTTAGATTTCTAAAATCTTAACAAACCCGATGTATACATAATGAATAAAACGAGATCACAACACAAGGTGAAATACACAATAGTATTGAAATTTACAAATCGACATTCATTCACAATAAACTCGATTTCATATAAAACATAATCCATCCTTTTCATATATAACTTGGAAAAATGATTACATGTATTGGTTTTATACAATTGATCATATCAACTAGGTTACAAGAAACATTACCTTAAGACATACTAGCGAGAATATACCCGTACACTTAGTATGCTATATTACAAGATTGCTAATCAAGACACAAATGATCTATACAGCCTGCTAGCTGGGAATAACCCATAATACTTAACCAGCGTGCATTAGCATAGCTACACATAACCAAAATCTAGGAACATCTACCAGCCTCCTCTGGTGGCATCGGGCTGTGCCGGACACTTTGCGGGTCTGCGCCTCTGAAAACTCTGCATTGTGTTCTGTAGCCCCTTTAGCAGCTGTTAGTGCCATAGTCTACTTGAATTGTTCTGGTGGCTCTGCTGTGTATTCCAGAAATCAATGCAACGCTGTTCCAGCTACTGTAGTACGTTAGTGCAAAACATCTGTGAAACGTTGCATCGTCGCTAATCGTCCATAGAAATCCCCAGCCTCACGGGCCATTCCAAGCCTCCCTCTCGACCAGAACGCTAGATGATGGGGATAGGCCTATCTCTATACAATAGAGTTGACTGGACTCTCAGCTCAGATTCCGACTCGTCTCGAGCATCCTAATAAACCATGCATGATGGTGGTCTCCTGATCAAAAGTGGTAGGAGAGATCGGGAATATTCCGATTGGACTCCCTCTATGTGTTGTGCGATCTCCTCGATGGCTTCCACCAGACCATCCACTCATCCGTGATGCCATGTCTAACTCCTAGATTTTGGACATCAGGATGTTCTAGGAGCGGTTACCATATCGACAAATTTATAAAGGTCTTCCCTTGCTACAACATAGGGTTTCCTTGGAAGGCAGGGAAAAGGGGGGGGTTTAAAAACCAAATACCAATTGGGGGCTAGCAGCACCGGCCGCTGAAGTCTCCCGACCTCGTAAATAGGGGTAGGAAGAAGGCAAGAGATGGCTCTTCCGAGGGGTAAACAACTCTCGGGAATTCATACGAGTAGGGCTAATAGGTGGAGATAGTATTTGGGGAGGTGGTGGAGATGGAGATGGTGTTTGGGGAAAATGGGTGAGTATGAGATAAAGAATATAGGAGTCTGGTACGATCAACAGCTGGTTAAACGAAATGTAGAGTCGGCAGGAGCTAGGTGCCTCCTCCTCCTATCCTCCTCTCATCATCTTCCTATGTCAGAAGGATGTAGGAGTATTAAGGAAAAACATACCTTACGACGATCCTCCTCAGGATCTCCTCATCTTGGTTTTCATCTGGATCAGACTAGGAATTATCCCGGTGACGGTCGCAGTAGGTGAAACAAACAGCAGGGTAACGGCTTGTCCTCAGCTGGAAGACCTGATCCTCAGGTGGCCATAAACTCCGGCGTACTCTGGCTCCTAAGGTACATTGGTATGTAAATAGGGTGAAGGTGTGTGGCCTCCGGGCCAGGCACGAAATCCGGTGATGGTGTGGTGCCTCTGGGCCAGGTATGTTAATCCGGTGATGGTGGTCCGTAATCCTGGGGGACCCCATGTCTGAATATTCCAGCTCTGTTAAGTATGTAATAGTAGAATGTTCGAAATCGGACCATGATAATATTGAAATCATAAGTAAAAACTTATATAAGTATGCGAATATAAGACTTAGTAGTAATTTACATACTATATGTAAAATAGTATATTAATAATGTAAGCACTTAGTATTTCTAACTAATGCAAACAAATAATTTTGTATGTCCCGAGACCATTGAGGAAACCCCTTTTTATGAATGCAATGTTGAAAAACGGTTATAGTCCAGCAAAACATTTGGACCTGGTTCTCTATTACCTTGCTCTTGATACCCAATCTGTAACACCCCCAAAAATGGGGTCGCAGCGGGAATAAGGGATACGGGTCGTGTTACTTATCAAGATTCAATAACACAAGATAATAAGAACGACTCAAAAGTCGTTTAAACTGATACCATTGGATTTATTTTAAGTTTTTTGTTACAAAAGCCGATAGCTTTAGTGTTATTGTTAACTAAGATTTACAGCCCATAAGATAAACAAAATGTTAATGCGGACTAATCTTTAATGCATGACTTCAAAATATAACCCCCAATGTATCCTTCGGCACTCGTTGCTTAATGACCTCTGAAAAACATTGCTTTAAAACGTCACATAAAGTTGGTTGAATTTTCATGGTTTACTAAAGATCATGCAGGACCGCCATGACTTTCCTGAGATAATGCAACACATGCAGACATCACAAATGTATTATTTACGTTTTCCTAAGATTCATGACACCGAAAACTCGACATAATGGATACTATATATGAATAAATATTGCCTACATTGCCCGTGATGAATGTTCAAAACCTTAACAATCAGTTCCGACATTGAAATACGTTTTCGTTTCTAATGATAGCTAGTCACCCGGAAAGGGGTAAAGTCATCCCTCAAATAGATCTATTTATAATCATTCGCCGCTCATAATGTAATCCAAGACCTACATATATGTGATTTAACAGTTATGATTGCATGGGCCACAGTGGGTTATTCGCTACTTAGGTCAAAAGTAATCATGATAAAATGTTACACTGCGGTCCAATTTGTATAACGTCATAAGTTTCTCACCCAAAAACTTATAAAGTTGATTAAAGTAAAACCGTGGGCTATGAACTCACATTGAGTACAGATAGCTCAAGTAATCTCAGATAAAAACGTTCACACATGACGGATAAAATGCAAACTTTTATTAAGGCTGTATAAGTACTGTTCAGTTCTTTAATTAATCATCGAATATTAATCTTATAGTTGTTACATCATACTACGTTCGGGCTATATAGAATAAGAGGTCATGACATGGACGTACGAGGAGTTTTAGGACACTTTAAATAGTAAATCAACAAAGCTCTCGATTACGCCATGAAGAGGCCTCATTATGAAATCCCTAGTAATATAGACTTTGATAACCACTCAATATTCTATATAGCATAATCACGACTAATAATTTTAGTAAAATATGTATTTAATAAAGTGGAAAATCGTTTATAATATACTTTTCGTAAAAATGACCTAACTTGGTCGTTTTAAGCCCGTTGCTCGCGTTTCTTACGTCCACGTCTTCGTAGTAAGACGAGCGATCAAAATATTACATTTTAAAGTTTTTAAATTTTGTGATGAATAGTAAAATTACTGTTCATGACAGCTATATATACCCGTTTCGTTTTTTAGTTCTTAATTAGCGTAAACGCTAATCGCGGATAACATATTCAATTTTATCCGATTTAGTGATTCTACGAGTAAGTTCTCGTTCATTAGAAGATTTTATCATATCTCACAAATTTATCCACTGATGAATAGTGATTTTTACTGTTCATAGTTTATAAAATTACTTTTATAAACTTTAATTATTAAAAACGTCGTAGTTTATTCGTTATAGTTCCGTTTTTAACGATTCTTGCGTGTACGATCTCGTAATCAAAAGTTATATCATATTTTAGATGTTTTAAAAATAAAAGTTGCTGTAATGAATAGTAACTTTTATAAAAATAGTTTTATAAAAGTATTTATAGTCGTAAACTTGTTTTTAACCGTTTCTTTTTTCGTTTTAGATCGGTTTTTTTTTCAAGTTTTTTATTCATTATGGAATGTCTTGAGGGTATATTTTTATAAAATATCATAACCTCCTGTCCAAAATAGTATTTGACAGCCCTAAGTTTTCATGTATGTTTCTTTATAAAAACCTTGTTTTTATGTATTATTAACTTAGTAGTTTACTATAAAATCTCTTAAAAACATATTTTACATATGTGGTACTTATAATAAAGTCTAATATCATCCCTAGTCCATATAATTTCATTGTAACAAGTTTAACCCTTTTACTTTCATTATTTTTCACATGTGAAGTTTAAGAAACATTATAAAACCCTAATTTGTCCTAAACATGTTTATACTTAATCAATAGGTTAACATACTTTTATTTTTGCTTTTCCATGATATATAGGACCATATGACATAAGAATAAGTGTATAAAATCATAAACATAATTAATAACTCATTTTACATATTAGAAAGTCATTAGTGGTGATTATGGCTATATTTAACATGTAACACATAAAATTTTAAGAAATAAAAGTATGAAGGATTTAAGAAAACCTTAGTGATGATGTAAGAGATGTGAAATAAGTTCTAAACCCGTGTTTAGATTCAAAATCAAGCTTTCAAGCTTATAACCCAAGATTAGGTTTTCAAAACCCTAATCTTTCCTTTTTCTTCTTCTTTCTTGAAAATGATGAACCAATGCTTCCCAAACACCTTAGAAATACCTTAAGTATGGTTGTGTTATAGGGTGGTATATTCTTAAGAATAATCAAATTAGGATTTTTGTGTGTAAGGGTTTTGTGCCGTGGGCTTTTGTGTATAAAAAGAAGAGGAAGTGTTGTATTTTGCATGTTGTAAATATAAAAGGTAAAGATTACTATCTTACATGCATGGATTGTATTGGTATTTTACTAGTGACACGTCGATTGATTTTCAAATCAATTTTCTCTTCAATCGGTGAGATAGTAACTCACTGATTCACTCTTACCGTTCTATTAGTAGCAATACTATTAGTGAGGTAGCCTGCTTTGAGGTGTCCGGTAAAGAGATACTAGCAAGTACAGTGAATCTAATGCATCTGCGTTAGAGGATCTAACACTTTGAGCTGGAAACCCTGTCAAGGAGGTTCTTATAATGAATCTACCTGATCACAGGTACAATATTTATACTGTAAAACGGTCCTCACGGAACCGGAGGTTAATGCAACCGAACTCCGACGAATGACAAAGCCATATTCGTCACCAAGCTTTATTGCTAACTGTTTTATTTCAGGATTACATAAAGATGGAGATGCAGATACCTCGTTCCAGCAGAGTCAAGTTCATAGCCACATGCTCATACTCAAGACTCAATGACTTTATAACATCAAGAAAGAATGACCCAAAGCTTCCGCAAACTCTGATATCAACTTCTTCTTCAGTATGTCAAAGTGATGAAGTTATGAATTGATGAAGAAATACGAACATAAAGTCAAGCTTTCAAGATTGCAACAAGTATGAGCATGTCGGCCCGAAAGTCACAAGCACACAAGATGGCGAAAGATCACAAGATGATGATTAGAGATTAAATTTGGCTGATGATCTCAAGAAAGCTCAAGATCACATACAATGACAATCTTAAAGAAACAAGCTCAAGCCACAAGTCAAAGATCACTACATAAAGATGCAAGACAAAAGATCAACTATTACACAAAAAAGACTCAAGATCAAGACAAGAAGCTTCAACGATTAATGATCAAGGTCACAAGGAGAGATCTCTATGATCACCCCTTAGGGGGAGATTGTTAGAAATACAGAAAGTGTTGATCATTTATGAGATCTCAACGATCGTCCCTTAGGGGGAGATTGTTAGGAATTTAGTTTTTAGTGAAGTGACGATCATTATCGATCTTATGAGTTTTGTAATAGTTAGACAATTTTATGTATTATTTAGTAAGCTAACCAGGCCAAAGCATAGAAAGCCCATGGAAAGCCCAGTTTATCCTTTGTATAAAATCCCTCTCCACACATAGAGAGGGTGTTGGTTGAATTATTTTTACATACACATTTAGTGTGTTTTTCATATGTTTCTCCCTTCCATCTCTCTCTAGCTTTCTCTCTCTAGTCCATATTTGTGTGAAAATTAGGAACCTACAATTTTACTGAACCATTGAATCATATACTTTGCCTAATTAATGTCATTTTGTAGCTAACTAGATAGCAACTTATCCAACAGTGATGTGTGGTGGTGTTTCCTTAAACTTCAGATGTCGATCTTTTACGTACCAACTATCAATAGCGATAAACTAACACATGAGCCTACAATATAAAAACAAAGCAGCCCATGGTCAGTTGAGAGGGTTAATACAATTCTAATATTTATGGTTAATTGTGAAATATTATAGTACTGATAAACAGACTAACAAACATCATGTGTTCATTTTTAATTGGTTGACATGATGCGTATTTACAAATATGCATAAACTATTGAGCATTATATGAGTCTTATTTTATTTTGCATATTCTACAAAATTTCATATATCAATTCACATTTGAGTTTAATTAATTTAGTTAAGATGTGTTGGTATTTTTTATAATTGTTTACATGAGCTTCAATTAGTATGAATTAAAATCATGAAGCTTTCCCGCCCATCAGGTCATGAAAGCGCACTTATTTCTCATGGAACCAAGTCAAAGATTTATTACATGCGACATAAAGAAGAACCGCCTGAAAGTTGGACTTGAGGGTCACCCTCTAATAGTTTAGGTAGGCTGTTAAAGACACTTAGGTCATTCCAGCACCCTAACACAAGATTTAGTCTAATACAATCTATTTCTTTTTTCTTTACATACAGGCGGAATTATGTAAGCCCGCCAATGGTGGTGAAATATTACTATTAGAAACAAGATGTCATACCTCTAGGCTAGGAGCATGGAATGTCTATCGTCCAAAGTCCATGCTTGTACTAAATTTTCAAGATTTTCATATGAAGTGAATGTGGTGAAACCAGGTTGAATAACATGTTGTGAAGCCTTTTACCCGAAAGCAAGTTTAAACATGATTAGTTTTCTGTTGACATGACATCTTTATTGCAAAATTTGAAAAAAAAATCATTTGTTTATAATACTTTTAACATATACTAGAAATATAAATGCTTGAAAAACAACCCGCATGGCATCTTTGGTCCAGAACCACTCATAATTACAGCATGTGGTGTATTTTTATCCATATGTGATTTTGTAACAAAAAGACATGATAAGGTAAAAATGTAGTTATCCCACATCAATTTTATACACTTAATGGGCGTGTTGAGTAATTGCTCGGTTGGGCTTGGCTGACCAAAGCGCTTTTCTCTAAAACTTAAAAAAAATTAAGTAACAATTAGTGTGCCAAGTAAACAAAATTAGTGTGTTTATAATTGCCTCTAAAATTGGTTGCGTAGTATAACAAAAACCTATCAATCCCTTCTCGAAAGTGATCCCTGTGCCAAAGCCACTGGCATCGGTGTTGCACGCGATTATCAGCTACAAATACATTCCGAATATGACAATTCTTTTTGTAGTGGCCTCAACGTTATCACAAGATAAAAAAATCTAGATTTAAAAGCAGTGTTAATGGTTATGGCAATGCAAACGTAATCGAGTGTTATACTCAAAGATCCGATCATAATCATACAAAAAAACGCACCTACCAATTGATAAATTAAAAAACTCAAAAATCAGATAGTTCTTCTAAAACTCCTAATTGTTTACAAGCAAGATTGATTATAAAAAATAATATGCATAAGATTCCAAATGATCACAATGGAAAAAAAGAAAGAAAGAAATGCATTACCTGATTGAAGATGATGAACTGTAGC
>BQNB010011562.1:56723-81121 GCA_026074375.1 Tanacetum coccineum
ACAGTCGCTAAGAATCCTTTTCCTATGAGTAAGGGGGCTGCGGGGTCTTTTTCCATGTTTATAACATAAAAGTCTTCTAAGAGCTTTAACCTTCCCATGTGGAATTCTACATTTTTGACAATTCCTACAAGATAAGACTTAGCTCCATCTGCTAACCCAAAACATGGTCGGTCTCCTCTAGTATTCCAATTTTAAGCTTCTTGAAGAGATATAAAGGGATTAAATTCACACAGGACCCTAAACCGGCTAAGGTATCAAAAGGCTTGGAGTCCCCTAGTCTACAAGGCAGAGTGAATAATTTGAGATCCTTCATTTTCTCAAGCATTTCGCCTTAAATGAACGCGGACCCATTTTTGCCTAGATCTAAACTTTCTATGTATTTTATCAAGAATTGCATTGTACATTAGAGCATGAGCTAGAAATTCAAGAACAGGTAAATTAAGATGTAAATCCTTGAATTCATCTTTTAAAGTTTTTTCGGGTTCTTTTAGTTTTGGTGTTCTAATTTTGTTGACCGTTAATGTTTTGACTTTCGATTGGTGATTTGTCGTCGTGTGGTTGTAATTTGTGATTTCAAGTTTGTAACACCCCCAAAATGGGTCGCAGCGGAATATGGGTTGGGGAGTGTTACTTCATAGATCAATAGCACAAGATAAGAGATTTAGAACATGAGCTAAGCATTCTTATTGGGCCAAATTGGGCAAGCAATATATGCGCTGGCCCGACCCATAAAATAGGATCGGCTTACACACGAAAGCATCAAGGCACCGTTGGACTCGTAATCTCGCGCTCTTTCCAATGGGCATGCTTGGGAAATTTTCACGACTTCATTTTGATCTTTAATATTAAGCACTCTTGATCGAAACGAACCCGAAAATACTTATTTTTTGCTTTGTTTTCAATCATTTTTACCTGCAAGACGTAAAAACACCAAACAAACATATTTGCAATATAATTAAGCATATTTTAGTATTTTTAGTCCGATTAAAGAAGTTTTTTTCGGGTTAATAAAGATTGTTGTGTTTTAGCACACATCAAATTCCCCCTCACTAAGCCATTGCTAGTCCCACACACAATGTTTATAAAACAAGCCCAGAAGTAAATAATTTTATCCCCCTTTAACTTACGATCCCTCACAATCATATAAGAACAGAAAAGGTCTATTAAGGAAGTTCAAAAATTATTTAATTCGCAAGCACCCCTGTTTTAACCACTTATTCAATAAAAGATAAAAACTAAAATAATTTTTTTTATAAAATTAATTTAAAAAGGCTTTAAGAACGGGAGTTCATCATCCTAGACTTTTCACAATCCCCAAACCAAGATTAAAACGAAATCACGGCCAAATATAAAATTAGATGCTAACACTACTCATAAATGCTATTTGTGTACGCATTAGCCACTTTTCGCTCCCTTATTCCTAAGTCCTCTAAGGATTTTATTATTATTATTATTAGTGACAAATAAATTATGGCCTTATTATTATAAAGGTACCCGGTTTAGACCATAATTAGTTTGAAATCATTTCCTAAAGAGACGATATGGAAAGGGGGGTGTATTGTGGTAGGAAAACGTCCACAATTAAGGTTCAATTGCATGAATTAAGGGGTTGAACCTTTATATTTCATCCTGAAACAACTCAACTACGAGTCTTAGAGATGAGGCTTTATTTAGAAAACCCCGAAGATAAAAATTTGTTAATAAATAATATTAAGCCAACCATATTAGCCTTCATTCCTTTAACACTAACACAATCGTGTCTTCCTAACCGATAGAGCCAGTATCTTATTTTCGACTTCTAAATTTCCTTGACCATTCTTGAATGCTGCACATCGGGCTCTAACCGACAAGATGCAGCAAACTTTTATCAGTCTCGGATTAACATTATTATAATTGTTACCTCCACCCTTTAAACGAAGGCAACACCGGCCGTCCTAACCGACAAGATGCAGTGGTCTTATTTCGGCTTCGGTTTAGCATATTATTATTATTATAGCCAAATTTCAACTCTTTTGGTCTTTTAACTGATCCGAGACGCATGGCGTCCTAACCGCCAAAACCCGGTAGCCTATTTCCCCACAACACTGACAGAATCTCGATGTATACCTTACTTTCACCAGAAGAAATCTCTACGAATGGATCTAAACTAACAATCGCAAAACTAAAGTAACTTTATTTATTTAACAATGATATAATATTTATTAAGCTGGTGGGAGCAAAAAGCCACAATGTAAACCTCTATCGAGACTCTAAAGAGATCCAACTACTCCACGCTTAGCATCTAACTTATATCTAGCTCTATCATTTTTCGTTCTTTGCAAAAATTTAAAGTTAAGCAAACGCTTAGTCTCGAAAGCTAAGGGGAAAGCTAGAGTGCATAACTCGGTAAAGTCAAAAGCTACCTAGTTCTACGGGCCTACTTATTTCTATATTTTATATTTTCATCATTTTTTCATATTTTTTTAACGCAAAATAAAACAAAAACTAAGGTCAAAACAGGGTTGCAAGGGACACAGCAAGGCACATATATGATCACAAATCGAATAGAAAATCCCCCTCCCCCCCCCCCCCCCCCCACACACACACACACTTAGAATGGAACATTGGCCTCAATGTTCAAAAATATCGGGTTTTACCCCCACACTTAGGAACCAAAAAAAAGCAAATGCTAGTAATTCTAAGTATGAAAGGGGAAACACAATATATATATACATGATCAGAATTGAGGACTCCAAAATAAGCAGAAGATCAAAGACTATGCGATATTGAGAGATAAAAACTAAGCAGTGTCCTCACGAATCTATTGTGGAACTTGGCATAAAAACGATACCACACATTGGGTGGTGTCCAAAGAAAGAAGCACCCTTCCCCCCACACTTGGGCTATAAAATCACACACTCATTTATTAAGAAAATAGAAAGAATAAAAGACACAGATTGCCTCCTGAGAAGCGTTTGTTTTTTAACGAGTCACTAGCTTTACTCTCCTCAGAATTTAGTTAGACCTTTGGGGGACAAATGGAGATCTAGGACATCCATAGCAGGGAAGTCCCCTCATAGTAGTGTTTGATCTGGTGCCCGTTTACTTTGAAGTTAGGACCGTCGGGTTGGGATAACTCGACGGTGCCATATGGAAATACTTCAGAGACCGTAAACGGGCCGGACCATCGGGATTTTAATTTGCCCGAGAAGATCTTTAATCTAGAATTAAAAAGAAGAACCCAATCACCGACATGGACATCTCAGTTTTTGATCTTAGCATCGTGTAACATCTTTGTCTTTTCCTTGTAGATCAAAGAGTTCTCATAGGCTTGATCTTGAAGTTTATTTAATTCATTCATTTGAACTTTTCGGTGATCACCTGTAGTCTTTAAGTCAAAATTAGCCCATTTCAAGCCCTAGTAGGTTTTGTGCTCGAGCTCAATGGGGAGATGACAGGCTTTTCCGTATACGAGCTTATAAGGAGTACAACCGATAGTGTCTTGAAAGCGGTACGAAAAGCCCACAAGGCGTCATCTAATTTATCGGCCCATTTTGCTCGATGCTTGCCTACCGTCCTTTCTAATATCCTTTTTAAACCATGATTAGACACCTCCACATGGCCACTTGTTTGAGGGTGATACGAGGTCGAAAGCTTATGTGTAACACCATATTTTATAAGAACTTTAGAAAATTGGTCGTTACAAAAAAGAGTACCTCGATCACTAATAATGGCCTGTGGGGTTCCAAATCTAGAAAACAATTGTTTTAAGAATTTTACAACAAATCGGACGTTATTAGTGTAGAGCGCCTTCGGTTCAACCCATTTAGACACATAGTCGACTGCCACGAGTATATAACTATCCCTTGTGAAGACGGGAACGGGCCCATAAAGTCGATGCCCTAGACGTCAAAAATCTCACAAATCTAAACAGGATTTTGGGGTATTTCGTCCCTCTGTGAGATTTTTTCCTAACGTTGACATGAGTCACAGTGTGTGACCATGTCGTGGGCATCGCGGTATATGGTGGGCCAGAAGAAACCAGAGTCGAAAACTTTCTTGGCGGTGTAGTTCGGGCCATGATGTCCTCCGGTGGGACCATGGTGGCAAGCCTGAAGGATATCCATAGCTTCCTGCCCGTCCACACACCGCCGAATAATCTGATCAGCACAAATCCAAAAGAGATAGGGGTCATCCCAAAAATAATGTCGAACATCCTTAAAGAATTTCTTTTTCTGCTAAGATGACATCCCTTCAACAAGCACATTACCCACTAGGTAGTTTGCAAAATCTCAAACCCCCCCCCCCCCCCCCCCCCACGGGGGTCATTACTCGGGATTAAGAGATATCATATTTAGGGACTAGTGTGGAAAATTGTCATTTATTTCCATATCAACGAGATCCCCTTGATGAGGATTTTCTAATCTGCTTAAATGATCGGCCGCGAGATTCTCTGCTCCCTTTTTATCGTGAATTTTGATATTAAATTCCTGGAGAAGGAGAATCTACCAGAGCAATCTCGACTTATCATCTTGCTTAGCAAATAGTAGTTTAAAGCCGAGTGATCCGTATACACTATTTTCTTGGATAAGACAAGGTAAGACCGTGAATTTCCTACAAACGCGTTACACCCACATCTAATAGTTTTCTCTATTTCCGATAGTGGTGTAATGTGTCTGAACATCCGATAAGGTCTTACTAGCATAGTGTATAGGCCTAAAATATTTGTCTTTTCTTTGTCCTAAAACTGCTCCTACGGCAAAGTCACTAGCATCACACATAAGCTCAAACGGTAAGTCCCAGTCCGGGGACACAAGGATAGGAGCTTCGGTTAACTTCTTTTTAAGAATCTTAAAAGAATCAAGACACTCGTTCGAGAAGAAGAAAGGAGTGTCTTTTTCTAAGAGGTGGGTTATCGGCCGGGCTATTTTGGAAAAATCTTGAATAAATCTCCTATAAAAGCCGGCGTGACCCAAGAAGCTCCTAATCCCTTTAACCGTGGTCGGAGGAGGAAGTTTTGCAATCACATCCACTTTAGCTCTATCAACTTCAATACCATTTTTAGAGATCTTATGGCCGAGGACAATGCCCTCTTTGACCATGAAATGGCACTTCTCCCAATTTAGAACTAGATTGGTGTCTTCGCACCATTTTAGCATCATATCTAAATGGGAGAGGCAAGATGAGAAGGAATCCCCAAAGACCAAAAAGTCATCCATGAAAACTTCCATGGTTTTCTCAATCATATCGTGGAAAATAGCCACCATACACCTTTGGAACGTCCCAGGAGCATTGCAAAGACCGAAAGGCATCCTTCGGTAAGCAAATGTTCCATAAGGACATGTGAAGGTAGTCTTTTCCTGGTCTTGGGGATCAATAGGAATTTGAAAGTATCCAGAAAAACCATCGAGGAAACAATAGAATTCATTTCCTGCTAATCGTTCTAACATTTGGTCCATGAAAGGGAGAGGAAAGTGGTCTTTACGGGCGGCGGCGTTTAACTTTCGGTAGTCAATATAAATGCGCCAACCCGTGACCAATCTTGTAGGAATAAGCTCATTATTTTCATTAGTTATTATTGTCATACCCCCCCCCCCTTTTGGGTACGAACTTTAAACAAGGCTACCTAAGACTATCAGAGATAGGGTAAATCAATCTATCATCGAGAAGTTTGATAACTTCTACTTTAATTACTTCATGGATTTTAGGATTTACCCGTCTCTGGTGCTGAACAGCCGGTTTAAAATCATCTTCCATTAATATCTTATGGATGCAAAAATGCAGATCATTGCCTCGAATATAAGATATTTTCCAAGCTATAGCCCGTTTATGTGATTTTAAAACCTTTAGAAGCTGTTCTTTTTCCTCCCTCTTCAAGTATTTAGCGATTATGACGGGTAACTTAGAAGTTCCCTCTAAAAATGCGTACTCGAGATAAGGAGGTAAGTCCTTGAGTTCAAGATTTGGAGGATCATCGATTGAAGTTTTAATCTTTTTAGTTTCATTGATTTCAAAACATGAAGAAGAGGGAGATTATGTAAAACACCCCATAATGGGATCGCAGTCGGAATATTGGGTTGGAGAGTGTTACTTCATAGATCAATAGCACGAGATATGAGAACGACCTCTATATGAGTCGTTTAAAATTGATACATTGGATTAAATAGACTTGTTTGTTACAATAGCCGAAGCTTAAATAGTTCATCCAGAAAAGTAAAGGCTTTTAAGACATAACAAATATTCCCAAAATGTAATGCATCCAAATCTTTATAGTAATGACTCAAGAAGTGTGACCACCATGTATCCTTGTTCTCGTACCTCTAATGACCTGAGAAAAAACATCACGCTTTAAAACGTCAACATAAAGATTGGTGAATCATAGGTTAGTAAAATGTATAAAGTAGGACCACATAGATTTTCCAAAGTAGACTTGAACACAATTACAATATCTCAAAAGTAATTACGATTGCACTAAGCTCATGACACCGAAGCTCCGACATATAGTATGCCAATTAAATGCACTAAACTTGCCCATGTAGAAGTTCAACCCGCAACATCCAAATTGTTCCTACCGACAAGTATACGTTCTATGATATACACAGTACAGTCCGAAACGATGAGCGCTACTGCCCCAAAACCGAGATGTCAATCCCAAATAATCTATTCCTAACATTCGCGCTCCGCAAACTAGCAATGACAGTTCATTATAGTGGGCAATAGGGGTATTTACTACTTAGGCAAACTCGTAATTTGTTTAAAGAGTGACTTGCGTCCAAATGTAAAACAATGCATGTTTCTCAGCCCCAAAGTTAGTAAAAACAATATAAATGGATGATAAAAGCGGAGCTATGAACTCACCGTAATTGAATGATTGATTATCTAAATCAAGTAAGGATGATCGCCTCTCAAATAGAAATGCAACCTAATTAATTATAGCCGTATAGTATAAATGTATTTCACATAATTAAAACATCACAATATGTATAGCCACCACCACTAATACGTTTTTTTATTAATATTTAAAATGTTAAAACAATAATAAACTCTACTTTTTTAAATGAAAGTTTATAAAAAACTTTGTACCGTGTAAAGAAAATATTATTTTTATTTACAACGCATCGTTTGTAAAAGTGTATGATTTAATAATGATATTTTATTATTAAATTAATTGTTTTATAAAAGATTGTATAAAAATAAAAGTAATGCGCGCGAGTTTTAAAACTTCATATCTTTATCGTTTCGACTCCGTTTCATACGTTTTCTTATTGTCCCGCCTCGTATTAAAATAATTAATCAAAACATCATTTTATAAAGTTTAAACCCTGAAGAACAAACTTTTACTGTATCATCACATTCATCTAAAATTAAATTTTTATAAAAATTAATTATACGTAACTTGTTTAAATCATAACTCGTTCGTTATAGTTCCGTTTCTCGAGATCCTTATGTCCTTGGATTAGTATTAAGAAAATTTATCAAAATATTATGTTTATAAAATTTTAAACCCCTGATGAACAGTAGTATTTACTGTTCATATAACAGTTTATAAAAGTTGTTTTTATAGAATTAATTTATATATAAACATGTAAATTACGTAACTTGTTCGTAAATATTCGCGTTTTTCGAGTTTTTTATGTCGAGGGTTCGTATTAAGGAATTTTTATCCAAATATTTATATTTATGAAATTCTTACCTCCGATGAACAATAACTTTACTGTTCATCACATTTATAAAATTGTTTTTAAAAAATTTCAATTATATATAACTAGTAAAATCCATAACTTGTTTCGTTATAATCCCGTTTTTTCGATTCCTTACATGCTCACGAACCTTAGTAAATAGCACTAATTTTTATAAAATATAAAATATATGGTTAGAGTTACAAATACTATTAGTATCCATAAAATAAATTAGGGTTATTAATTAAACAAGTTAGTTTAGAAGCATTTTTTTAAAGAACCTTGCACCATTTATTTACAAGTTTTATACCGTATATCTTCACATGATATTTAGTCCCTCCTAATTGTCCATGTCATTTTGTCCAAATTAAAACATCAATACTATTATATACTTAAAAGTGAATCTAGGTGGGATTAACTAATACAACAAGTATGTATACAATAGAAATTAATGAATGAACATGAATACTTTAAATAGACTTGTCGAAGTCAAGTAGGAAGATGAACACAAGATTGTAAAACCCCAATAAAAAGCCTTCAAAATCAAATACCCTAATCAAGAAAACCTAAATAAGATTTCTTGTACAAATCCTTGTTAACCCGAATCCAATCTTGCCAGCACCTAGAGATGTCGTTAGGGTAGCCTAATAATTAACACTTGAATGCTTGGAATACGATTAGGATAAAAATTAAAAAGAATCCCCTAAAATGTAAAGAGTGCCGTGGGTTTGAGTGAAAATAGAGAGTGTTCTTGCTTTGATTTACTTGTAGAAATTGTAAGAGTATGTTGGTGAACCTAGGGCTTCCTTTTATAGTGCATAGAAACCATGAAACAACCTTAAATCTAAACCATGGGAGCAAATGGTTTGAGTACAAGTTGTAAGAAGCCTCTCCTCCTCCCTAGGCAAGGGTGCGGCAAAAGAGGGGGTTTAGGGTACATTGACAAGACCAATCCTATAGGTAGTTGGGTCCAAGGTACAAAAGTGTAATGTTTCAAGTTGTTAAGAAAGCAATCTAAGAAAGTGTTTGCAATTATTTCTTAGTGTAAAAAGCTCATGTCCGGTTTTGGGATGATATAAATAAGAAAAAATAAATAAATTTTGAGTATTGGGTATAAATGTGGGTATTTGTTTAAGTGTAGATAGGTAAAGGTGCTTCCGGGTACGACCGAATGTAATTTATTGCGAAACGTAAGCGTTTTACGTAACCAACAAAAATAAATTATGAAAAGTTATAAAGATGATACTCTAATAATCATATAACACATGCATATGTAACTTTAAATTTGTTGATGTCCGTTAAACATTGAACGTTGATTTTTTAGTTTTACACGATTTTTAATATAAGATAATAATTAAAAGTGAACGCTTAAAACTCTAATAAATTAAATAATGGAATTTATAAAAAGTTGTAAATAACCTGAAAATGAGAAATGTTACAGTCTCCACCCGATTCAGGAGATGCCTTGTCCCAAGCTCAAGACAAAATTCTTCGAGGGTGTGGTTTTTGTGAAGAGGTGCGGATACTTTTCCCGGAACTGATCTTCGCGTTCCCATGTGAACTCAGGACCTCTCTTGGAGTTCCATCGAACTTTGATGATGGGAATGCGACTTCGCCTTAACTTCTTGATCTCATGCTCCAAGATTTCCACTGGTTCTTCAACAAAATGGAGTTTATCATTAATTTGTATTTGATCTAACGGAACTGCCAATGGCTCGTCAGATAAACACTTCTTTAGATTGGATACATGAAATGTGCTATGAACCCTGCTTAACTATTGAGGTAGTTCGAGTCTATAAGCAATGGTTCCCACTTTGGCTAACACCTTGAAAGGTCCGATATACCTCGGGTTCAACTTTCCCCGTTTTCCAAAACGTACGACCCCTTTCCAAGGTGATACCTTTAACATAACTCGATCACCAACCTGAAACTCTAAGGGATTACGCCTCACATCGGTGTAACTCTTTTGGCGATCACGAGCAGCTTGCATTCTCTGCTTAATTTGGACAATCTTCTCGGTTGTTTCATGAACAAGTTCTGGACCGGTGAGCCGAGCATCTCCGACCTCAGCCCAACACACAGGTGACCGACACTTTCGGCCATAAAGTGCCTCGAATGGGGCAGCTTTAATACTAGCGTGGTAGCTATTGTTGTACGAGAATTCAATCAGCGGTAAGTGTCCTTCCCAACCATTCCCAAAGTCTATCACACAAGCGCGTAACATATCTTCAAGAGTTTGTATGGTTCTTTCACTTTGTCCATCAGTCTCCGGATGGTATGCCGTACTCATATCCAGCCGAGTACCCATAGCCTTCTGAAATGACCTCCAGAAATTGGACGTAAACCGGGGGTCACGATCACAAATGATCGAGACTGGTATTCCATGCCTTGTGACCACTTCTTTCAAGTACAGTCTTGCTAGCTTGTCCATAGGGTCAGTTTCCCTCATTGGTAAAAAGTGTGCAGACTTAGTGAGTCGGTCTACAATTACCCATATGGTGTCGTTTCCACTTTGCGTTCTTGGGAGTTTGGTGACAAAGTCCATAGTGATATTCTCCCTTTCATGGAGGAATCTGGTTGTACCATAAGCAGATAGTTTTTGGTGTTCGGCTGACTCTTAATCACGTCAGACACTTCCAACATAGGTGGCAATTGTCAGCTTTCATGTTAGGCCACAAGTACAGTTGCATCAAGTCCTGGTACATTTTTATCGAACCCGTGGTGAACAGATACTTCGACTTGTGAGACACATGCATAATTAGTATGTCCTTAGATCACCATAGCGCGGCAACCAACTCCTGTTGTTTAGACACAAGGTTTCCCGTCCGCACGCGGTTCCAACTTCTCTTTCCTAGGCTTTTCTAGGTCCTTCGAATTCTCAATTAACCATACCCCTACGTCTTCAGAACTTGAGTTTTCTGGTTTTCTTTGCCTCAATCTAGCCGCCAAAATCCTGGGAGGTCCAAACCAATATTCAAAATAAGGCCCGAACCCGTAAATGGCTTTACTCGTTCCTTTCAGCTCAACGCATCCGTCCACTACCTAGTTGCTATTTCCGGGTATGATAGCGGATTTCACAATCATTAATCACTAAGCAAATCCACCACGCGCTGTCACATGTTAATCCTTCTGATCTGAGGATGTGTTTCAAACTTTATTGGGGTCAGTGAACACTTGTACACTTTATCCCTGCCAGATAATGCCTCCAAATCTTTAGAGCGAATACTACTGCGCCTAACACAAATCATGAAGTGGTGTAATTCTTCTCATGAATCTTAAGTTTGATCGTGAGGCTATAAGCCAATCACTTTTTCTCTTTGGCATTAAGCACTGCGCCCAACCCTTTGATTGCGAAGCGTCACAGAAGCGATAAAGTCTATCATTGTCCTTTGTGAACGCTAAGAATCGGTGCACCACACAACTTTGCTTTATCACTGAAAAGATTGCTTCTGCCATGTCACTCCATTAAACTTGATCTACATTTGAGTCAGCTTGGTCATTGGCCTTGGCGATCCTAGAGAATCCTTCAATGAATATTTTTTTCTATCGTTAGATCCTGCTAAGCCTGCAAAAATCGACGAATCTCCCGTTGCAGACTTAGGAGAATTCCCATCTTTGACGGATTCAATTTTTGTCAGGATCCACATAAAATACCCTGACTGTCGATCACGTGATTCCAAGGAACTGTACATTCGGATCCAGAATTCGCATTTAGAGAATTTTGGCATAACAAACTATTCCTTGCTTAAGCAACTCCAAGAATACTAGGAGTGCACTGCCATGTCTTTCCTGCTCTTCGAGTATATCAGAATGTTCGTCCATAAAGACAATTACAGAATCTTATCCAGGTATGGGTTGCACACCCGATTTCATGAGATCCATAAATACAGCAGGTGCATTAGTCAAACCAAACGGCATAACTTGAAACTCATAATGTCCATATCGAGTTCTGAATGCGGTCTTTGGAATATCTTCTTCACGAACTCTTAGTTGATGATAACCCGACCTCAGGTCGATCTTTGAGTAGATACTTGAACCTTGTAGTTGATCGAACAAATCATCAATCTTGGGAAGCGGATAACGGTTCTTTACTGTCTGCTTTATTCATTCCCGTTAGCTGAATGCACATCCGAAATGATCATCTTTTCTTCTTGACAAACAAACCTAAGCTCGCCCAAGTGAGGAATCCTGGGTCTTATAAGCCCTTTGTCGAAAGTCTTTTAATTGGTCCGACAACTCCTTCATCTTCGGAAGTGCTAGTCGATAAGGTGCCCGTGCTACTGGCGCAGCACCAGGTACCAGATCGATCTGAAATTCCACTTGGCGGGTTGGTGGGATACCCGGCAAGTCCTCGGGAAATACCTCAGGAAAGTCTTGAACTATTGGTACTTCTTTAAGTTGCTTCTCCTTCGACTTGTCTTCCGCCTTCTTCATAGTAACATGTGCTAGAAAGATAGGACATCCCTCCAGCAAATACTTTTGTGCTTTGGTACACGAGATGATGTTCAATCGGGACTCGTGACCGTTGTTGCTTCCGTCACCATGAAAGATTAAAGTCTTGTCTCCAAAGGGAACACAGAACAAGTTTCTCATCACAACGATGCAGCATGAATTTAATCTAACGCAGTCTATACAGATAATGACAGTCAAAACTACCCATCCTCTACGGCATCAAGTCGGATGTTGAATGGAGTATTTAGAAATTTTAGATGCAAACCTTATAAGTGAATTAAACCCAAATTAAATTCAAGCGACCATCTAACTCAACATCATAAACATTGTCTAAATGTAGTTTGGAATGATATCAATCAAAAACTTAATGCGGATAGATCTGAAACGTTCCTATCGACACCAGTGTCAAATAAGTAATAGAAGCATAACGTTTTATTTAGGAGGAAACAACCCGTTGACAACATTGAGGAGTTCCGGGTTTAGTTCCAGCAGAGCCCCACAACATAAGCTCTTGCACACATTGCCATTTCCCCCAGTATTTCCTTGATTTCCATTTTCAGCTTTTGCAGTCACCCTGTAGTGACCCTGCACTCCACACTCAAAGCAAGTGATACTCGTGGATTTGTCCTTATGGGTCCCTCTGTTATTGTTGTTGTTTGTTGTTGTATTTTTATTTGTTAGCAGTAGGTCCGAACTTTTACCGTCACTGGCATGAGTGACCAGCCTTTTGGGCAGTTAGTGCACTTTGAGTACATGGCCCATCGTTGTGATAATTAGCACCTGGTACATAGAGGTTTTGGTTCTCCATAAGGCTTCTTATCACCAGGCCCAGCAGTGTAAGTCCTTAGCCACATTGTTTCTTTGAATGGTTGTTGTAGGTTTTGGTTGTCCATGAAGTATCTTCAAATTTCCTCTTATTGTTCTGCTTGCGTTCAGCTGCATGAGTATCATTTTTGTCCATCATTTCAGTAGCAAATTCAAATTGCCCTCTTGCATTGACTGAGGCTTGGATGCCTTAACACTGCCATGAATCATGTCGGGAAGACCACCGACAAAACCTATCACTTTTAGCTTATTCTTCAGGACATTCTAACACACATGAGTAGCCAACGCTTGGAATCATTGATTGTAAGTCATCAAAATACGGTACCTCTCACTTTTAAGCTCCAATACCAGATTCAACTTTTGAACACGCACCTAGGGAATATTTATCTGTTATCATCCTTTTCAAAGCCGTCCATGGCATTGTATATGCAACATCTTGTCCGACAGCCCTTACGTGTGAGTTCCACCACGTCAAGGCACTTCCTTGAAGAGTACAAAATGCGAACTTAACATGATTTGTAATAGCACAGTTGCTGATAAGGAAAACAAATTCCCATTAATATCTTCCCAATGGTGAGTCAGCCAACAACTCCTTCGGAGCCTTTAAAATTTATCGCAAAAGAAATCAGAAAACCGAGTAAAGTGCAATACTCGTAGATTAGGCCCATGAGCATCATCCCCGGTTTTTCCGAATCCATGGCTTGTTAACTCAACCCTGAATCTGTGGCTCGCACACGTACAGTCCAAGCATGCATGAAACGCCTTGAACAATCAAGCTGGAGTTGAAGCAATGAAACAGATGGTTGTAGGAGAGGATGTGGAGCGGTTGTAGATCCTCGAGTGCTCATCTTGTCGGTAACAATATCTTCAAAATCACAAGGAATATAAAACACGACAGGTTTCACACAACATAAACGAAACATGACATATGCATACTAAAAAAAAAAATCACCATCCACAGTGACATAAACAACAGAAAGTGAAATCTAACAATGACATAAATAACATTCAACATCCAAACACCACAACATCTGATAACATACATGAAGGCCCAGATTACAACATGATCATATACAATGAGATACAAAAAGTGAAAATATGGACCTAAGGCGGTGTTAGCTGGGGATCACCCATAATACTTAACACGCCATACAATGATAGCTAAAAAGATAAAACAAAAGTCCTTACAGCCTATTAGCTGGGAGTAACCCATAAAACTTAATAGGCTATACAGGATAGCTACAAATGATGCATGACTAACTGCTGCTGCCAGCCTCAGCTGGTCCATCCTGGGGCTCTGGGTCTCTAGCCTCTAGTGTCGCAATGCGTCCAAGCGCTGTAGTCGACTAGATCTGGAGTGATGCGGGTCTGAGCAATCACGTGCAACTGAGTGCCTCCAGTGTCCTAACATGTGCCTCTATGGCTGCACTCCTCTCCTCAGAACTAGTCCATGCTATACGAGCATATACAGCCTCTCTATCCAAAGCCAAAGCTGTGTGGCGGTGGTATGGTCTATCTCTGTATAGTGAGTTGACTAGGGCTCCCAAGTAAGCTCGGTCATCATGTGCCTCCTCAAATCGTATCTCGAACTCCTCAGTCCTCTGCCTAACAGTAGTATCAAGCTCTGTCACTCTCTGGTCGACCCCCTCCAAGGTGGTCGGTGCTATCTCCATCATGGCCTCAACAATCTCATCCCAAGTGTCAACCTCTGGAGTAGGCCTTGGCTGTCTCGCGGCACCAGCCGCTGAACTCTCCCCGATCTCGTATCCGGGAGCGGGAGTAGTAAGACAAGCTCTCTTCCGAGGCGGCATCTCAGCCTCGGGAACACAGTCTGGGGGAATGTAGGTGGAAGTAATGAGGTGGTGATGCCTGCAGCTCTTATCAGATCCCGCTGCCCTATATCCTAAAGGTGCCCGCAGCTTCAGTATAGGCCCCTAGTATTGAGTGGTGATGTAGGGGTAATGCGTGAATGTGCAACAGGTAAGTGGTAGGTGTAGGTGCATCAGACATGCTCAGCAATGCGTGCCTCCAAGGATGCCGACATCGTGTGCACAGGTCGACAGTCTCCGTGCCCTACGTAGACTATCCTGGCAAAGGGGATCCCTGATCTGAGGTGTCTAGGTGTGGGTGTAACTCTCAATCTCAAATGCATCTTTATCCCCAGCTGAGGGAACATGGTCCGCAACAAACAGGTAATAACCGAGAGTCGGCCGAGCTAGGTGCTCCTCCTCCACCTTCGTTATCTTCCTCATCCTCGAAAGGCTCCCATCATCATCATCAGCATCACATCATCCAGGTCATCAACCTGAGGGCTTCATCATCTCCACCCCTCCGCCAGCAGGGAAGTCAGCATGCTCCTCATCGATTCCTCCTCCGGATCTCCTCTGGATCAGAACAAGGTACAAAGCCTGGTGAATTTCTACGGGTTGAAGCATCAACGGGTCGATGCTGGTCCTCCATGGGTGCCTCATCCTCCCAGAAGGTTACAATTACTCGGGTACTCAGGCTCGGGTACATATGGTATCTCGATGGGTGATGGTGGGTGCTCAGAACCGGGCACATAGTCAGGGGATGCTGGGTGCTCAGGTCCAGGCACATAGTTAGGGGATGGTGGGTCTACTGGCTGCATGGGAAGTCCATCGTATCTGTATATGATGACTCGTGGTACATCTCCATCAGATATCTCCTCGTCGGCTCCCCAAAAGACTCTCCCTGGTCGGAGTCCATGTACACAAGTTATAGGGTGACAGCGGATGAAGAAGAAGACATGACTAACAGAAGATAAATAACTTACATAAGTATATTATATAAGACTATCATAGTATATATGTAGTATAATATAAACATGTATACGTATCATGAAAACATATAGCATAACCAACTAATGCAACTCAATAGTGTATGTGTCCCGTGAAAAACTTTCGTATGATGCAATGTTTGAAAATAGTTATAGTCCAAGTAAAAACATTTGACCTAGGTTACGCTAGAACCTAGCTCTTGATGCCAATCTGTAACACCCCAAAATGGTCGCAGCGGAATATGGTTGGAGAGTGTTTACTTCATAGATCAAAAGCACGAGATAGTGGAGAACTACCTCATATGAGTCCGTTTAAAATTGAAACATTGGATTAAATAGACTTGTTATGTTTACATATACCGAAGCTTAAATAGTTCATCCATGAAAAGTAAAGTCTTAAAGACATAACAATCTACTCAAAAAATGTAATACATCCAAATCTTGTATATAATGACTCCAAAAAGTGACCACCAATGTATCCTTGTTTTCTCGTCACCTTATTGACCTGAGAAAAAACATGCTTTAAAACGCAACAAAAAGTTGGTGAATTCATAGGTTTAGTAAATGTATAAAGTAGGACCACAAGATTTCCAAAGTAAGACTTGTAACACATACAATATCTTAAAAGTAATTACGAGTGCACTAAGCTCATGACACCGAAGCTCGACATATATGTATGCAATTTAATGCACTAAATGTGCCCATGTAGATGTTCAAACCCGCAACATCCAAATTGTTCCGACATGTATACGTTCGTTGTTTCAGTACTGTCGAAACTGATGAGCGCTACTCACCCGAACGGGGATGTCAATCCCAAATAGATCTATTCATAACATTCGCGCTCGCTAACTAGCAATTGACAGTTCATGATAGTGGGCAATAGTGGGTTTAGCTACTTAGGCCAACTCGTAATATGTTTAAAAGAGTACTTGCGTCCAAATGTAAAACAATGCATGTTTCTCACCCCAAAGTTGTAAAACAATATAATTGTATAAAAGCGGGGCTATGAACTCACCGTAAGTGAATGATTGATTATCTAAATCAAGTAAGTGAATCGCCTCGGCAATTTGAATGCAACCTAATTAATTATAGGCCGAATGAGTATAAAGTATTTCATATAATTAAAACATCACATGTCGTATAGTTACACCACCACCTAATAGTTTTTATTAATTCTTTAAAAGTTACAACAATACTTAACTCGTACTTTGTTAAATTAAAGTATATATACTTGTACTCGTAATGAAAATATTATTTTTATTTACTAACGTATTATTTGTAAAAATGTAAAAATGTATGACTTAATAATGACATTTCATTATTAATTTAATTGTTTTAATAAATAATGTATAAAAGTAAAAATATTGCGCGTGATCTTTAAAACCTCGTATCTTTATCGTTTCGACTCCGTTTTATACGTTTCTTATGTCCACGTCTTCGTATTAAAATAATTTATCAAAACATCATATTTATAAAGTTTAAACCTCTGATGAACAGTAACTTTTACTGTTCATTACAGTTTATAAAAACTATTTTTATAAAATTAATTATACGTAACTTGTTTAAATCATAACTCGTTCATTATAGTTCCGTTTCTCGAGATCCTTATGTCCTTGGATTAGTATTAAGATAATTTATCAAAATATTATATTTATAAGATTTATATCCCTGATGAACAGTAATATTTACTGTTCATAACAGTTTGTTTTTATAAAATTAATTATATACAACTTGTAAAATACGTAACTTGTTCGTTATAATTCCGTTTTTCGAGTTCCTTACATGCTCACGATCCTTGTAAAGAGCACTATTTTTATAAAATATAAAACATAGGGTCTATAGTTCGAATTCCAATAGTAGCTATATAATAAAATTAGGGTTTTCAATTTATAAAGTTAGTTTGTATTTATTTTTGCTTAAAGACCTTGCACCATAATTTCACCAAGTGTTGTACCATATATTTCACATGTATTTAGTCCTCTAAATGTTCATGTCCTTTGTCCATATGAAATCATCAAATACTTTATATAACTTAAAAATGAATCTAGGTGGTGATTAACTTATGCAACAAGTATGTATACAATAGAAAATAAATGAATGGACATTGAATACATATTACATAGACCTTATAAAGACAAGAGATGATGACACACGATTAAACCCCACCAAGCTTCAAAAATCAAAACCCTAATCAAGAAAACCCTAATTATGTTTTCTTGATAATTCCTTGTTAAACCCGAATCCAAGCTTGCCAACACCTTGAGTAGTCTTAGGTAACCTTAGAATGAACACTTGAATGCTTGGATTGCCTTGAATGAAAAATTAAAATGAAACCCTAAAACCTAAAGTTGTGCCGTGGGTTTTGAGGCTCAAAGGAGAGTGTTCTTGCTTTGTTTTGCTTGTAGGAAGAGTAAGAGTATAATGGTGAACCTAGGGCTTTCTTTATATAGTATCATGGAAACCATAAACAACCTAAGTGAAACCATGAGCTTTGAAGTGGTTTAGAGGACAAGTGTAAGAGCTCTCCTCCTCCCTAGGAGGAGGCCATGGCTTAAGGACTCCAAAGGTACCAAGACTTGACAATTTCTAGCAACTTGTGTCCAAGTACAACTTGTGTAAGGTACCTTGTTAGGTTAAGGTATATTACTTGGATTTAAATTGGATGCTAAGTGTATATACATACACAACCGGCCATAAGGCATAATTTAATTGGATAATATGGTAATACTTGTGCATTGGGTATAATAGTGGGTATTTGTATAGTGTAGATGGGTAAAGGTGCTTCCGGTACGTCCGAATGAGATTTATTGCAAACTAAGCGTTTTACGTAACCAACAAAAATAATTATGAAAAGTTATAAATTAATTTCCGAATAATCATATAACACTTTGCTTGATGTAAACTTTAATTTGTTTGAATGACCGTTTTACTGCGATATGAACGTTGAATTTTAGTTTAACGACATGTTAACTATAAGATAATAATTAATAAGCGTACCCGTAAAACACTAAAATAAATAATGGAATTTATTAAAGTAGTAAAACACAGAAAATGAGAAATAGTTACATTATTGATCTCTTAGCTCTAGACTCGATTAGTGCGTTTTGGTTTTAGTACTTAGAGACTGAAGAAAACTGCCACCTATTTAATATCAACTAACTCGGAGTGAGAAAGTCAATAGAATTCGTGTGTATCTTCGTGACAAATGAGATAAGTATCTGTTGCGAGAAACTTGAATGGCTGGGAAGGGTTGTGTATTGCATCGTTGGGTCCATGATGTTGTTCTTCAATACCATAATTCATCTTTGTGAAAACCGATAGATTATGTATTGACTCAATTTTTGCCAAAAGTGTGTGGAGAGCTTCTTTCTTTAGACCCTTTATCCATACATTTCTTTTTAATTCTTCAACCCCTTCAATGCTTACCAAGACGTCATTACTAACACCTTGTTGTGATTGTTCCAGTGTTAGCTTAATCTTAGTTGGCATTATTCCCTTATACTTATTCATCTCCAATCATACCTAAGACTGCTATTTTCTAACTAGGATTATCCTTGGTAGATCTCCGGTTTTGGTTATTGATCATAGGACTAATGCCTAACCTAACCACTTTATGACTTCATAATCATCGTGAATTAAGATGTTGTTGGGTATAAGATCGTAACCATAAAACCTTTTCCGAATAGTATAAAACACTTTGAGTCGATTAGGTCACTTCTTATTTTCAAAATCACATTTTAATTACATTTCTCCCCTTATTTTAAATAGTAATTTATTTAGTCTTTGAAATACCGCATGATTAAAATTTGTCATGAAAATCCTGTGGGGAGAAAACTGTTACAGTATGAATTATGTGGAACTTTAACTTGCTCCCTCTCAATTTTACATATATTTGACACCAAAAAGATACCAATTTAAAAGTGAATATTAACTAGAGGTGAGTTGTGTTGAGCACCATAATTTTGAAAAGATTATGAATAGTCCATGAAGAATTCTTGAAATTTGTGCTCAACACAGAAGCACTTATAACAAAACCAATCTAAATGATTAGTCATTAATATTACTGATTTGTTATTAAGAACATTTTATAGATAAACAGTGTTGGAATACATATGAATTGTCATGTGATGATGTATCCAAAACATTAAAACTTTATTTTTTGAAAAACTCCCCTCAGACATTGACTCATTTTGAAAATAACACCAAAAGTAGAAGAATTGTTTTGTAAAACTTTATGAGGGATGGAGTGTTGAACACATAATTTTGAAAGATTTGGAATTGTCATTGAGAAATTCTTAAAAATTATGTTCAACATTTTGAAAAACATCATTGTTAGAAAACTTCTCTTCTAACGCTAAGGGTAAGTGAACTTATGCGTACACTTTCCTTTGTCGTTCGGGTCCGAGGTGCAATCTGAGAGCGATTACAAGTCATAAAAGAAAAATATAAAATGACATGTTTTGAAAGCATTTGAACTCTTGCTCGAACTTCATTTACACGCCCGTGTCGATGTTAATCAACATTTCTAGGTACGTAAATGTTATTGATTCCAAGAGACATGTCGAGAAGAGTCTTTTTGGAAAAAAATTGATTTTTTTTAATTTTGTATTTTCTTTTTGAAATTTTATATTTGTGTATTTGTTTTTATAGGTGTTATATTTTTGTATTTTTCTTTTCTCAAAAATATTTACAAGTCGATGTTTGATGAAATATCAAGCAGATTCATTTGCCAGAACCTCCAGTTCTGCTGAAGTCAAACATCTCATACCAATTCGTCTGACAAGGTACTGAAACCTATCTTCAAGTAAGGCTT
This sequence comes from Tanacetum coccineum, assembly GCA_026074375.1. NCBI lineage: Eukaryota > Viridiplantae > Streptophyta > Magnoliopsida > Asterales > Asteraceae > Tanacetum > Tanacetum coccineum. The sequence goes on from BQNB010011562.1 coordinate 77,269, forward strand.
TAGTAAACATATCAGCTAATTGGTATTCAGTTCTGACAAAATACAATTCAATTATACCATTTTAACCTGTTCCTTGATAAAATGGTAGCGAGTATGGTATGCTTGGTAATGGCGGGAAGTACTGGCAACTGAGGATGCATGAATTTGCCCATGGTTACTGAGGAGTCGCAATACAACGGTATTTTGTTGTAGTTGAATCCATAATCCTAAAGCTGTGTCCTCATCCACATGACTTGAGCACAACTTTTAGATAACGCTACGTACTCAGCCTTTGCTGATGACATTGCAGTGCAGTCCTACTTCTTTGACATCCAGCTGATTAATATATCACCTAGGAAATGTATTCTTCTAGAAGTGCTTTTGCTCGTATCAATGCATCCGGCATGGTTGGCATCTGAAAAATGCTGTTTGTCAAAGCATAATCCTTGGATACCAAGTCCCGTGTTAATGGTACCCCTTAAGTATCGAAAGATCATTTTAACCTCTTTAAGGTGTTTTTCAGTCAGTCTTGCTTGATAACATGCACAATAACATACTGCTTGCACTATGTCTGGTCTAACCCAATTTTACTACGGTAGTTAGTTTGGTCTACGAGTTTTCCACTCAAGTCTGCATCCAATTTAGGTTTCGTAGCCATTGGTGTACCAATGCTATCACATTTTTCCATACCATGTTTTTAAGTATTCTAAAGTGGACTTGGACTGATTGAATAAAGATACTCTTGGTGATTGGTGGAGTTTATAAGTTCTAGAAAGAATTTCATTTCCCCCATTAAGGATATCTCAAATCTACTGTGCATTAATTTTTCAAATCATTTAGAAAATTTAGGGTTTGTAGACCCGAAAATAATGTCATTGATGTAAATTTGCACAAGTAGAATATCCTCCCCGTATCTTGTTGTGAATAGAGTAGGGTCAATGGTATCTTTAGTAAAACCTTTGGACATCAAGAAATTTGAGAATTTCACATACCCTATGCTCTATTGAGCTTGGTCAATCCATAAGGCCTTATGCCCCATAAGACGGTAAACTTTTTCTGACGAGCTGGATCAACGAACCATCTGATTGTGCAACATAAACCCCCTCCTTCAGTTGATCATTACAAATGTCATTTTTTAACGTCCCATCTGATGGACCATTAAGAAATGCCGTTTTCACGTCCATCTGATAAATTAAAAAAGACTTGTGTGCAGCATATGTGATGAAAATCCAAACAGCTTCCAACCGAGCAACTAGAGCAAATGATTCTTCAAAATCAATACCCTCTTCCTGAGCAAAACCTTTAGCTACAAGTCATGCTTTGTTGCGAATTACAGTTTGGTCTTCATCCTTTTTGTTTTTACATAACCAATTTAGCTTGATTACGTTCTTGCCAAAGGGTTTGTCAACGAGTTCCCAAACTTAGAGTCTATCAAACTGATGAAGCTCTTCCTGCATTGCTTCTATCCATGCAGAATCAGCCATTTCTTCCTTAATGTTTTTTGGTTGAGCTGTACTCACGGTGAGTGCGAACGTACACATTTCAGGATCAGTTTCAAGTTGTCGTCTTGTTTGCACTGGCTTGGATAGGTGTTCTTTTGTCCATTGATATTTGGAATCTTGAGCTTGATTGAAGGTATGCATATTTGAAGTACCAATATTGCGTGAGGAAGACTCAGCAACTTCTTGTACCGGTGTACAAAAAGGATTGGTAAATTCATGTTCTGTATTGTCTGCTTGATTATCATTGTTTTCCTCAGCATGAGCATTTGTTGGAGTTGTTGGTTCTGATGTAGGTTGAATATTCGTTGAAGGGTGTGTGTCTTGTAGAGCATAATTATCGGTGGGAAAAGAAAACTTGTTGACACGAGAAGTACTCGAATTGAAAAATTCATTGTACAAAGGACCAAAAAGAAGTTCCAATTCTTGTTGTGACGGAGCTGTTGTATCTGCTGAAGGAGAAACATTTTGTAGTTGTGGGACGGGGTCAGAGTTTCCATAATCTGACGCCTTTTGTCATTGAGGGACGAGGCCTAAAGTGTCATTAGCAACAGACGTCTCAGATATCTCTTTGATATCATCAAATTTAAGATGTATGGATTCAACTATCAATCAGGTTCTCTTGTTGTAAACACGATATCCCTTAGACTGAGTGGAGTATCCCACCAGAATGCATGGATCCCCTTTTTCTTTCATCTTATCTATATTTTCACCATCTCTGGTTAGGTAACAAGTGCAACCAAAAATGTGAAGGTGTTTAATTAATGGTTTCTTGTCATTGATGATGTGATATGTCATTTGCTCATGTGTTGGGATGATGATTGATATTTTTTGAGTATAGCATGCGGTTGCAATTGCTTCAGCCCAAAAGAATAAAGGAAGTTTAAAAGCTGAAAGCATAGTTTGAGCAGCCTCAACGAGAGTACAATTTCGTCTTTTGACAACGCCGTTCTGTTCAGGTGTTCGAGGAGTGGAAGTTTTATGCTCAATTTCTTCTTCTTTGAAAAATGCATGGAGTGTCTTGTTTAAGAACTCAGTACCTCTTTCAGTTCGAACAAAAATTACTGGGGCTTGAAGATTTCTATCCACCATTTCCACGCCTTACTAGTTTTCTCATATAGCATCCTATAGTAACTCTTGGAATTCTGGACAGTAGATTCTGATGCAACTGTTTTCTTACGGTGTGTTGCAACAGATTTGTTCGCTTGACTTTTAGGTTTTCTAGTACTAATAGGCACTACTTTAGGCTTCTTAGTTCTAGCATTCACGTCATAAAAATATTTAGAAACACAAGCATCATGATTTAAATTAAACGCACATTTTCCACAAGTATTACAAACAGCATTAACATTCAAAGTTCTGGATTTTAAACTGTCATTACACGCAGTTATAGACTTTGATTGATTAGAAATACTAGAAATCCTATGGTGGTCTTCTACTTTAGTCTTTTTAAACTTCACTTGAATAGGGTTTGGCATGACCTTATCTTTCATTTGAGTGCACTTAAGCTGTGGTCTGCTAACATTAGTTTTGTGATTTACTCCTATAGATGTAGACATGTGAGGATTAGTATTCCTAGAGGTCTGAGGCAACTGTGGTGCTCTGGTTTGTGTTGTCCTAGTGTCAATCTGATACATGTCTGGTTTAATCACATTTGTTTCTTACAGCTTGCGTTGCTGTTTGAGGCAAATTCTGTAAAGTAACTGGTTTTGATAAACCCTCTGACTCATTAGTTTTTGGAACTGACTTGTTCTTTGAGTAGTTAGGGCACGAAAATGATCTTTTTAGTGTTTCACCCAAGCTTGATCGACAAGTTCTCTAAGATGATTTATGTTGTTTGTCATAACATTATATGCTTGTCTACTTTTGCTTATTGACTTAGAAACAGGTAATAAATCGATATTTTTGAAAATATTTGGTTTGGTTTTCACAAAAGATTTTCTCCACATTTTCTTCTTTACTTCATTTGCGTATGCCAACTGTATTTGATATTCCTGGGTCGGGGGCTTAAATATTTCATAAAGACTATTTAACTTTGTGTAATCATAGGGTTTCACTAAGTCTTTATTTAATTTTTCTCGACTCTCTCTTTTAAAAGTCAGTGTCTCTTCCCTATCGGGGATGAGTCTATTTGCAGGACCAGATTGGTCATGTGGGATCTCATATAAACATGGTATCTCAGATTAAGCCTTTTTGAGGCACATTGGATTAGCAAAGTAGGTCTTCCATTAAATGTTGGGCATTTGGGTGCTAACATATAAATGGTATGGATTGATTGACTCTGTTTGTAAATAATTTCATTTAAAAACTTTAATTGCTTTTCCATTGAAATCATTTTGTCAATATTTTTTTCTTCCTTAAGTTTCAAATCCGTT
>BQNB010011563.1:0-35124 GCA_026074375.1 Tanacetum coccineum
TCAGCAAGAGTATTCTTTTGTCCAAGTGAAATCATTGGTTCTATTTCAATGTGATTAGATTAAAATGATCAGATAGTGATTGGAGGTTGTTATGTTAAAGTGAGTTTTGATTAATGAGGTTTGAGTCTTTCGAAATACACGGGATTTTACAATTCTTGATAAAACCAAGAAATCGAATATTCACGGGATTTTACAGATCAAAGAAAAACTGTATAATCCACTTAACAAATGTGTATAGTTTTCCTTAGTCAAGCGTATAAATCTCCCAAGCAAAACGTATAAATTATCAAAAGGAAGATGTATTAAATCGCCTGCAGAAACTATGTATAAATCGCCTTAAGTGATGTATAAATCGCCTGAACAATTATACGTATAGATCGCCTAAAGAAATGTATAAATCGCCTGAACAATCTTAACACGTATAAATCGCCTAACAAACTTGTATAAATCGCCTGACAAATAAAACGTGTATAAATCGCCTGACAATCTGTATAAATCTCCTGACCAATAAACGTGTATAAATCGCCTGACAATCTGTATAAATCACCTGACCAATAAACGCATATAAATCGCCTAAAGGTTTAAAACGTATAGATCGCCTGACTTAACGTATAAATCGCCTGAACACTACGAAACTCAAAAATCAAAAATCTTAAAAAGACTCATTTTTTGATGTTTTTACTCGATTTTTCTTGTACTGTTAGGATTTATGTTTTCCTAACTTAGTACCGACAGTACAAATAGTTAGTACTGATAGTTATAGTTGGTACTGACAGTACAAAATGTAAGTACTGATCAAATAGTTAGTACTGTTAGTAGAAAATAGTTAGTACCGTTTATGAGATATGTGTGAGATATTTTAGGAAAAGATATGTACTATTCATTTAAAGGAATAGTACTCTCCTCGTCATCATTGTCATCATCATCATCTTTGTCATCATCGTAAAAAAAAATTGAAACGTCGCGAAGGCTCGAGAGTATGAGTACTAACAGTAGCTGCCTGCTCTTGTTGACTTAACTTTTCACAAACGGCTTGTAAAGCTTTATGAAGTTTCTCCTGAAGTAGCAATTCTTGGACACTCATTTCTTTAGGAGGTAGATGATCGATGGATGTCTGTTTAGGTTGTTCAAAACCGGAAGAGTTAGAATTATAGCAAAGATTAGGCTCATAGAAGTTCTAATTCCTTGGTTGACACTGAAAATTCACATAAGGACCCCTACAGTTTTCACAACAAAGATATTGTTGAGGAAAAAGTCGGTGAATTTTGGTGATAATAATCCAAAGTTCTGATTGTAGCACGGTTCCTGCTCATAGACAAGCGGTAACCGTGGCAGACAATCAAAACCATAGTAAGAATCATTCCCACATAACTCACACGAGTATGTCTCGTACTTGGGTTGTGGAGGTTGATCATAAAAGTCGGGTGTATTATCGTAAGGAAAAGGATTAGGGTCATGTACAAACTCATTTCCGGCTCCTACAATGCTACAACTTGGATAATTTCCACCTAAAAGGACCACCACAGTATGAGCAACTCTGCTGAGCCATAAATTGTTCAAAGTTCTGCTGAAGTTTTGCAAATTCTGCTTGAAAAGCTGCTCCCGTGTCGGACCTCGAGTCTGTCTCGTAGTTGTAGTGTGGAAGTGGGTTAGAAAAATCGGGAGTTTGATTATAAGAATTAGAGTCATAAACGGGCTCAATTCTGAAACACACATCGGTACAATGCCGACAATTTCCACTGTTAAACGGACCTTGATATGTGTGAAAACACATATCCTTTTTATATCAAAAATGACCCATAAAAGACAAAATTGTGCTTAAAATGCTTGTATATTGCTTGTTTTGTCTTTGTGATTGTGTAGGTACGGATATTGCAAAAATCTCAAGAAAACGGTCAAAATGGTGGTAAGGTACACCAGGTTTAATTTTGCAAAAAATCCTCAAGAAAACGGTCCCCCAAACCGAAAACAAACACGGACATCGGTAAAAGGAAAGCAGAAACATACAAGAAGCCCGGAGACATGCCCTGAACAGACGGTCAAACCAAAAATCCCAACACACAAAATGAAACCAAAACCTTAAAGATTGATTCTAAATTAGGTACCCTCCAAAAGAAAACCCCAAAGTTGCAAAAAAAAATCCCCTTAAAAAAAAACACCCACTTTTAACGATTTAAACTCTTTTATTATTAGAATAAAAGTTAACACCCGTTACCCTTTTTTTTTTTAAAAAACCAAGCTGTTTTAGAGCCCCAAAACAAAAAACAACCCCCTCCGCCCCAAAAACCCCTTATAAGCCCCAAATGTAAAGAGAATACAAGAGCCGGGAGAATGCTATCAAAGGTCAACAAAAGTCAAACCTTGGTCAACCAAAGTCAACCACTAAATGACAAAAACCCAAAAATTCCAAATCAGTCCCTCAAAGAAAACCAAATTGCAAAAATAGTCCCTAAACCCTAACGGTGTTAACTCTTTAATATATAAAGAGTTAACACCTGTTAACCCTTATAAAACCCTTGTCCCAAAACAAACACCCACGGCCCAATCCCTTTATAAGCCCAAAGTCAAACCAATAAACCCCCGGGTCAAAAGAAACACAAACACACCTATATAAAAATTGAGCGGGAAAAGAAGTTACCACTATTCATCTCCTTCCCCATTTACCCCGTGCTTAAAAGAGAGGGTAAATCAAAATTGGCTACGTGGCCATGAAATTCAAGTGATAAGGTACACCTTGGCAGAGTTAAACGTCACATGATGCTCTCATTGGCTAAAACCCAAAAGGGAATGACACGCGGGCAAATGAGAAAACACACCTATCAAGTGGGATTTGCACTAAAATGTCTGTAGAAGAAGCACAAGTACCCTAACACATGGATTTCCATGCTGGCAATCCGTGTGCTCACTTAATAATCCAAGGGCCAAGATTGAGAAAAATGAATGGGAGGGATTGATTGGAACATCTAACAGACTCAGGGGCCTAGAAGCTTCTCTCAGGCAGTATAAATACAAGCAAGGACTCACTCACAAGACTATCTAGGAGTAGTTTATAAATTAGCTTATTAAAATTAGCTTTTGTAATTTTTAGTTAAAATGTTTTAGCTTAATGTTTGTTTGATGTAATATCCTTTTTCAATATTGTAAGCAGTTCTTCATTAATTGAATTCGAATTTTATCTTACTTTTCTAAAGCTCACTTTTACTCAAACTGTGTCTAATAAGCTAGTAATGTTACTTAAGCTTCTCATAAGCTCTCATACAAGCTCTTTGAGTCTCTAAGCTCAAATTGAGCTATTAATAAGCTCTTAATATACTTAAATCTTAAAATCAGCTTAATACCTTGGCTTATTGGATTTTGAGCTTTTTGGAAGATGAGCTAACCATGGAAGAGCTCATAAAGATTTTATCTGGGCTTATTTTAATAAGTAGAGCTTGTAGGAAAACTCATTAGAGGCCTTTGATGCCTTTGGTTTAGCTAAGAGTTCTGTAACGTTTCATTTAGTTTTACTGTCTTAATTTTCTAGCTTAATTATGCTTATTATGCTTATTAGTAGTTAAACATGTCTTATTATGCTTATGAATGTTGTTGCTTATCTGTTTTCATAATTATAATGCTTAGATCTTAGTTTTCTTCATAATCTATCACAAATCATTGAAAAACCAAAAATAAGTAGCTTAGTTAGTAGCTATTAGTTTCTGGCTTATTGCTCTTTGTTATTTGTTTTCATGTTGTCACTTAAGAACTTGTTATCTGGTTAATTAGGATTTGAGCTTTAAATTTCTATTTCATAAGATAAAATGGAATGGATCATAGTTAAAGGGGTGTTTGGGTCAGCAGCACTAACCATAGGTTAGTGCTGTTTACAGCTTCTTAGTCTTTTGTTTCGGTTTTATAAACTTCAAATTTAGGATTGGTTTAAGACTGTTTTTATTATGTTAGAATTTAAGTCAGTTGAGTTTTTAATAGTTAATAGCTTATTAGTTCAAAATTGTTCATTAGCATTGCATAATTAGCTTAGATCAGTTCTAGCTTTTACATTTACTTAATTTACATTTAGACTTGTGTTTTAAGAGTGTTAGAAATATAATCTTAGGTCTGCATTGATAGGGTTTTAGATTTAGTTTATTAGCAGGTCAAGTGCATCAGTAGTTTAGACTGGCGAACGCCCTTTTTATTCCTCAAATTTTCTAGCAAGATTAATGGTTTGATTTTAGATTCTGATTTTCAGCATACAATTAAGTTTTTAGGTTATAGATTATTGTTTTAATTAAATCAGTTTTCAATTTTTAAGCTCTTTAGAGTCCATTTTGTTTTTAAAGCTCGAAATAGAGCTTGTGTCTTCTCATTTCAAACTAAAGATAGCATAAGCTGTCTGAACTGTCTGTTTTTAGTCTTCTTTTCCAATGAGCTCTAGTTTACAAAATTAGTTTTAAAAAGCTTTTTCAAGTAGTCTTTAAGCTAGTTTTTTTAGAAAAGCCAAGTTTCATTTCATGAAAAGGCTCATTTTGGTTGGCTTTAATATTACGCTCCAAAAGTCTAGTCTAATGGATGTTTGGTTTTAAGTTTCTAAAAGTGCTTATTTGAATTTATAGCTTATGGGCTTGTTCTTTGTGCTTATTCTTGTTATTTAGCTCTTTAGGTTAGTAGTATTAGACTTATTAGTTGCGTAATTTGTCATAAACTTAAGATTATGTGGTCTTTGGATTATTAGTTTAAGAAAAATACCAAAAACAAAATAAAGTTAAGTTTTAAAGGTTTTATGGGGTTTTTTATGGCTTTTTAGCTATTTTCTAGCTTATTTAGGGCTTTTTATAAAAAATTTCTTTTATTAAAAGTGCTTATTTTCAGCTTTTCTAAAACTTTGTTTTTATAAGTTTTCAAAAAAAAAAAAAAAGGGAAGGTGGAAATCGGGGGTGAGCAAGACTCGAACCCCCGACCTCAACACCCTCTACCCTTTTATAACAACACAACACACACTCCACTACCAACGCGCCCTGGGGTCTTTTTCATTAAATCTTTACAACATTTAATCTTTATACACGTTTTCTCCTATTTAGCTTATAAGATGTTATAGCTTATTTCGTAGCTTATTCATTAAGCTGTGACCCCAAGCTTATTTTTCCTAGGTTCTATTTAGTTCAAGCTATTTTCTGTATTTTTTTAGAATTTTTATAATTAGTTTAGTATTTTTAAACATTTATTTTTATTAAAAACTTTAAAAAATCATAAAAAATAGAAAAATAATCAAAAAAATATAAATCTTTTTTAGAAAATTTTCTTTTATCGTAAAGTTTCTAGGAAAATTAGTTTTGCCTTCGTAGGGTTTAATTTGCAAAATTTCATTTTTTTAAAGAACGGGATTCGTTCCCGTTTACATTTTTCGTGTTTTAAAGCTCATTTCAATTCCGTTTTTGTTCTAGTTTTCTTTAAACTTAATTTTTAGTCAATTAGAGTCTATTTAAAAAGAAAAATTCAATTTAGGTTTAATTTTGGAAATTTAGGGTTTTTAATTGCCATTTAGGGTTCCCGTTTTGCATTTTTAGTTAAAGTTAATTCCCCGTTATTTGTTTTCGTGCTTAATTGTTATCATTTGCTTATTTTAATTTGTAGAAGTAGATAATCAAATCAATCTTTGTTTCCAATTCAAATCATTGTCCGAACAACCAAACTGTGGATTTTATTCACAAAATCGTTTGGGGAATAACGGGACCGGGAAATTGAATACTTCCCGGTTAATATACGTATTATATTATATATATATTTGTGAAGATTTTCCTTTTTACCTTTGTCCTCAAGGGTAATTTGGTAATTTTCCATCATATTATATATTATTTTAATATGTGTATAAGATTGCTTCAATCAATTTTTGGCGCCACTGCCGGGGATTTGTGATTAAGATTCATTCGTTTGCGTTTGTTGATCGTGATTTAAAGACCTTTTCGTTTTTGAAAGTTTTGTTTTTGTTAAAAATTAAAAAATAAAAAAATATAAAAATTGTCCAAAATATTTTTTTTACAAAGTTGGTAAAAGAAAACCAACAAATAATACATTCAATTGAGGTATTATCCATAATAAGTTCCCAACTCGAATAAAAGATTTAAAAACTTGTCTTTTGTGTCACTTGCGATATACGACTCACCTTTGAAAGTTAAACACTTTTAAAGAGCTACCGTGAAGCTTGTTGATTATTAGGTTTAAGTTATTCGATATCGTTTTATCCTTTAATTAAATATGTTGTTTGAAAAACTCAAAAAAACAAAAAATAATCTTCTTTTTTTTCTTATCCATTTAATTCTTTTCTTAACCCTCTAAATTGTTTAATTCTTTATGGCATCCACTCGATCATCGTTTGAACCCTCATTCGCGGATTCAAGAAATGATGTCTTGTGGAGCTTTGTACACTGCAGACTTTTGTTGTTCAAAAGGGGGTCTTGAAGACAAGATTCTTGTTCCTAAACCTCCTCAGAATTGTGCAACTTGTGGAAATCCGGTTGAGGGTCTATATTGTCGACCTTGTGCTTTTGTGCGAAAGTGTTTGAATGAAGGTTGGTATACAATTCATGATGAAAACAAAATTCTAAACAAATTTCGAGTCATCCAATCACAACACTAACGTTGTTAGTGCACCTCAAGAGCCATTCGTCTTCAATCAAGACCCCGGTGTAAATTTTTCGCAAAGTCTTACAAATTACCACCAATTGTTGTATACAGTTTGTGGTGATTCGTAGATCGATGCTCTTTGTCAACAATGTACTTGCAAGTCTTGTGGGAACGGTGCTTATATTGGTTATAATTGTCCACCAAAGCCTCCGATTATCTCTAATCCAGAACAATGCAATCAAACCATTAATGAGCTCCCACAGACTTTGCCAAGTGTTCATCCGACATGCAATTCTGGAGATGAGAATTCCCATCAATTAGATTCCAAACCTAATTCTGTTGATGATTCTGTCACAACCCGAAACTTTCAGAATTTTAAATTACTATTTTACCCTTTGACTGTTCGGTTCTGACTTGATTTTTTGACTTTTGAGCTTTTACGGTCACATAAGAACGATTACCGCGTAGCCGGTAAATTTTTGAAACGTATTTAAATAATAAATCATAATTACGATTATTATCGCTCATTTGCAAATTTATTTTTCTAACTTATTTGACTTGAAAACGAGAAGATATATTTTATTCCTAAATTGGTTTATCAAAAATGACCCGTTAAATACTCTTTTCACGACTCGAACTCTAAAGCAATTTGATGTAAACCGACATTCCAGACAACTTTCCAGTTTTACCCGAGACCTGAAACCAAACAGAAAAGGACTAAAATAGCCTCGCAAAATTTTGAAAAACAACGCGTACCGACAAAGAAAATAATTAAAATTATATTTAATTATCACTTTTTATTAAATAAAAATATTTAATAAATTATTTTACATCTGAATCAAAACGTTTGTTTAAAAACGCGATGCTCAAATAAAAGTTTTATTTTTACGAACAAAGCTTACCCGTGAAACCCAAATAAATAATAATGATTTTAAATGAGTTTTATAAAAACATTCATAAATATAGTCAAGTAAATATTCATTTTTATGGGAAAAATCATTTGGAACTCAATGGCGTAATTTTCGTGTTTTAAATCATCCGTTTACTAGCCCAAATGAGTCCCGAACCCCCTAAAAACAACAAAACCAACAAAAAAAACCTAAAACCCCCATGTAAAAAAAAAAACCCACCACCCCCCCCCCCCCCCCCCCCCCCCAAACCAGTAATTTTACGGAAAGTTACACTCTAGGTCCCTGTCGTAATTTTTTCATGCCAACTGTAAATCTATTATACACTTGTCATTTGTTTTTTTTAAACTTTCAAGTATATATATGGCAAACTTATTAGGGTTTTATCATTTAACCCTAAACATATACACACACTTCTCCTCCATCTCTAGTATATCCGGCGCCGCCCACCGGATCCGGCCACTTCCGGCCACCCAACTCCAGCCAACAACCTGCTCACACCCGACACCAACCCAATCACCACCATCGCGTCCAACCCACAACCGATGCACCACCTGGGCTGCCACCGTCGCCACTCCACCACGGCCATCACCGCCGACCCGCAACACCACAGTCACGCCACCCTCATCATCAACACCACCATCTACACCAAAGCAACATCACCACTACTCGTCACCATCAACACCACAACAGCCAACACCACCTCTGTCGCGCACTCATTCACCCATCGACTCACCATCGTCAATCTTCCGACCCCTCCACAGATCTACACACCCCACTTGACAAAAACACCGCAGCCTCTGTTACCTCGCCACCTCCATTATTTGCTGCCACCACGGCCCAGCCACCTCGCCGTCTAACCACAGCCGAAACCACCACCACTTTCCCTATTTTTTTTTCTTCTTCTTGTTGGATGGTTAATTATATTTGTATAAGTTTATGTTGTATTATTTGATTTTAAAGGGTTTTGTTGTTTGTATTGTGTACCAGCCCTGTTCATAAGGGTGCTTGTTTCGCGTTTTAATAGCCTATTTAGGGGTTTGGATCTGATGTTAAGCAGCCATAAGGGTGCGTTTGGTTGTAAGATTGCAGAGATTATGAGCATTTGTTTGGCTGCAAACCACCCAATGGGATGCTTCGTTTGGTTGTTGTTTAGCAACCTTTAGGGTGTGTTTTATGGTTTATTTATTTTGATTACTTAGTGATTTTGTTTAGATATATATTGCAACAAGAGGGTATTTTACAACACGGATAGATTGCTTAAGTGGGAAAAACATTGATTTTGGTAAAAATGGAAACGTCGTATAAACGGCAAGGTCATGCCGAAATTTCTAAAAATTGTGATACTTAGTATTATTTCGTTTAAAACCCTTATTATCTTTGAGAACCGATAAAAAGAACTAAGTTATAGTTTAAAGATATTTTATTTATAATTATACCATAACCTGACAAATAAACGAAAACTATACTTTTGCAAACAAGACGACTAGTTTAACACGTAATGAAATACCAAATTATAAAATAGTATTTTATAATTCTCGATTAGTAAATAAAATAATAACTTTTGCACAAACTTTAAAAACGTCATTTATCTAATCCGCAACTTCAAAACGCGTGTTTACTTTTCTGTAAGAACTCTTTATCAATTTAATTAGTGACTTTTGAAAACGTGTCGAATTATATTATTACCATTATTTTTAATCACGTTTCTTATATAATACTTGTAAAGTATTATATACTACGACTTTTCCTTTTGAATGTTTGTCTTTATTATATACTTCACCATATGAATTATATAATTGTTCATTTTTCATATGTAATATATATACGGAATATATTACATACTTTGCGTGTGTTTTTCAATTTATTTTAATTAACCAACCACCAAACTCATCCAACTTGAAATCCAAATCCCTTATCAACGAGTCGCGTTGATGTACTCATCCATCGGTAAACCCCAAATTCATCATCCTAAGCTAATAGGATTTAACCGTTAAGTTTAGCTGCATCTTCTTGGTCAAGCCGTTCCATTTTCCGTTCTTGTTGTGCTTGTTATTTGCATTTATGCTAGCTGCTCTGCAACATCAAGGTGAGTTCATAGCCCCATGTTTTACTTGTTTTATATTTACCTTATTACTTTTGGGGTGAGAAACATGCTCGTTTACAAACTCGATTACTTCACTGAATTTCAAACTCGTATACGTTGATTACAAACTTGTTACATGATTGATATCACACTCATTTTTACTTATGGATATAAGTACTTTAAGCTTTTACAAAAACGTTGGTTATTTTTACTGGACACAAGTACTTGCGTGAGATATCCCTGTTTACGTGTTGCCTAAGTTAAGCGTTTAGACCACTACTGCCCGAACTATCATGAACTGTCAATCTCTTGACTGGAGGGAGCCGGTCGAGGGTATAGCGGAGTGAATAAATAGATCTAATGGGGCCTAATTTATCCTTCTGGGTGAAGTAGCGCTCATACCACGGGGGCCCGATAAAACGGATATATGTCATGTCGAACTGGTTCGGTTGTATACTTTGGCTCGGACCACCTGGAAGGAGCGAACAAATACTATATAGGCAATGTTACATGTATCTTTCGTAATTATCTTAGTGTATGAGCTTAGTGCAACGTAAATTCCACCCCATTTTATGTGAAGTTATATCTCCTATAACTGTCATATATGTTTTGAAGTCTTGTGGTCCATACTACTTTGGTTGTACGTTTTGATTACTAAACACTTTTCATAATACTGTGAGTGAAGCTAGTTATTTACTAACATTTTGGATACTGTAAAATTTTTGCTTAAACTATGAAATTCACTTCATTTATGGTTGACGTTTTTAGAATGTTTTCTAGGTGCTTAGCTTTGGAATTCTTGATTGTTCTATGTGGAGTCTCCGTGCACTATGATACTCTTTCAAGACTTTCTTACCATTATACTCTTGTCTTTTGAAAACCAAATTATGCTTCTGCTATATTTTATTTTCGCTTCCGCAAATGTTTAATTTCCTTTAAATGTTGTAAAACTTATTTATTTTTAAACAATGCAACGAGTTATGATTTTCAAAACGTCTATTAGTGGTCGTTCTCTTGTGCCTTATGTTCGGATTATGATGACGGCACGCCCTCGGACACATATTCCGTCCAGGCCCCGTCTGGGGGTGTTTCATTGTGGACTGGATTGTATCAGAGCCAAGGTTATAGAGAACCAGGTAGATATCTAGGTAGATATATTAGGTCTCGGTCTTATATAACCAGTATGTGATCCTTACGTGCTTTTATGTGTGCCTTATACGTGCTTTTGCTATGGCGTATATGTGAGTATCATCTTGCTTTGAGCAAGCTATGTTATGGGTTTACCTCTGCCTTGCGTTTAAGTTGCGTTGCGTTTAGTTTTGCCCTTGAGCCCTATTTTGCTATGAGCTTACGTTTGTCTTGCGCTTATCTATCTCTGCGGTAATCTTTTCTTTGCGGTTTACGTTTGCGATACGTATTTTTCCCCACTTGTTTATGTAGAAATTGTCTATATAAATACTAAATTCTTTCCTAAGACATTGTGAGTGATACAATGGTCTCTAAATCCTTTTCTAAGACATTGTGAGTGACACAATTGTCTCGTTTATTCTAAAACATCATGAGTAATATGATGGTCTTTAAAACTTTTCACGACTTTACATTATATCGTTTTGCATAACTTTAAAAAAAAAAAATTTGTCACAGTCTGCCGACCCCACTGGTTATCCTACTATTCGACTTTGAAGACGACTTTGAACACCCGTCCCATACTGTTGAAACATCTAAGCCATCTCGTTACGTCTCAATTTCTCTTACTTCTCATAACTCCTAGACCACCTTGAAGGTTTTATGGGTACGCGTATTGCATCAGAAATTAGTCTATACTTAATCATTTATTCGACTTATTTCATTTCCATTACCCCGTTCGATTTTGAAGTAAATACCGACGACGAAACAAGGAATGAGTTCCACGAGGATCGAGTGTATTGTAACCCAACGAATTGCTAATGCTATTGAAGCTAATACTGTCTATGAGGAAAGAATCCACATGGCTCGCGACTAAATAAATTAGGTCGTACGTTAGGAAACCAAGGTAGTAAGGAATGCCAACAACAAAATAAATGACAAAAGGCCTTGAGAGCTTACATTGCTAAACAAAATTTCAAGGACACATAAGTAGCAAAAATTTCCCTTCCACAACAAACGAAAGTTGCACCACACTGGACCATACACTGTGAAGTGCAATAACTACAAAAATTAGAAAGGAACTTAAACTGTGTGAAGCCAAAACTGCCAAATCTTAAATTATGACCTCCCAGTCGATACTTAAGGACTTACCGCCTCATCTCGAATATGCAATTTTTGGAAGACAACAACAATAGTAAGTCAAAATTGCCAAGATATTGAGTGTCCGATGAAAAGACCGCTCAACAAAAAGATTTTTAAAGTCCGAAAGCGAGCCACATAGCCCCTGCTTGAAACTTCACGACATAAAGGGTATTAACCCGGAATTTTGTTCTCATAAAATTCTTATGGAAGAGGACTAAGGAACCAGCGGTCCAACATCAGAGAAGGGTTAATCCAAAGATCCACGATGTCATTAAGAAAGTTGAAAAACTTCTTGACGCCGGATTAATCTACCCAATCTCGGATAGTCCTTGGGTAAGCCCAGTGCACTGTGTGCCAAAGAAAGGAGGGATGACCGTAGTGACCAATGATGAAAATGAATTAGTACCACTAACTTTAACCGGATGAGAGGTTATGTATTGATTATCATAATTTGACACTAAGCGTCCCTAAAAGACCACTTCCCTTACCGTTATTGGATCAAATGCTCGAGAGACTCACAGGAAATGAATATTATTGTTTCCTCGATGGTTTCTCGGGTTACTTTCAAATACCAATCGATCTGAAAGATCAGGAAAAGACCACATTCACCTGCCCATACGGAACGTTTGCTTACCGTCGCATGCCTTTCGGCTTATACAATGCACCAGGCACGTTCCAGAGGTGTATGATGGCTATCTTCCATGATATGATTGAAAAGACGATGGAAGTTTTCATGGACGACTTTTTTAGTTATTTGGAAATCTTTTCTACTGCCTTTCTCCAAATTTAGAAAAGATGCTTAAACGGTGTGAAGAGACTAATTTGGCTTTAAATTGGGAAAAAGCCATTTTATGGTGAAAGAAGGTATTGTTCTTGGACATAAAATTTCAAAAAAAAAGAATAGAAGTCGACAAAGCCAAAATAGACATGATCGCTAAGTTACCTCACCCAACTACCGTCAAGGGTATTAGGAATTTTCTCGGACATGCAGGTTTTTACCGCAGATTCATCAAGGACTTTTCAAAAATTTCTCGACCCATGACTTATCTCCTTAAGAAAAACACTCCTTTCATTTTCTCCGAGGAATGCATTTAAGCTTTTCAGACCTTAAAGAAGAAATTAACCGAAGATCCAATTCTGATTGCCCCCGACTGGGATCAGCCCTTTGAGCTTATGTGCGATGAGAGCGACTATGCCATAGGTGCGGTTCAAGGGGTAACGAATTGAGAAACACTTATGCTATACCATATGCAAGTAAAATAATGACCGAGCGGAATCAAACTACACCACAAACGGAAAAGGAAATGTAAGCGAGGTTATGCTTTCGTGAAAAATTTCGGTCAACCATCATCTGAATAAAAGCATAGTGTATACGGATCATTCCGCCCTTAAGTACCTATTTGCTAAAAAAGATGCCAAGGCAAGATTGCTACGTTGGGTTCTCCTCCTTCAAGAATTCAATTTTAAAGTAATTGATACGAAGGGAGCCGAGAACTACGCGGCCGATCATCTTTCCCGATTAGAAAACCCGTATGAAAATGTTCTCGATCCAAAGGAAATAAACAAAAATTTTCCTCTCGAGACACTTAATATGGTGACTTCTCGTGGTGACCCAAGTACCCCGTGGTTTGCCGATTATGCAAATTACCACCACGCGGGGAATTTCATGTCAAAGAATGTAAACCAGCAGAGAAAAACAAATTTTTCAAAGATGTCAAACACTATTTTTGGGACGACCCTTTTCTATTCAAAACCTGTGCGGATCAAGTGATCCGACGATGTGTTTCAGGCCAAGAAGCTGTCGACATCCTCACAGCTTGCCATAGTGGACCCACCGGGGGACATTACGGTGCCAACTACACCACCAAAAAGGTTTTTGACTCAGGATTTTATTGGCCCACAATCTACAAAGATGCCCATGAGTTAGTTAAAAACTGTGACTCATACCAGCGTCAAAGAAAAATTTCACAACGTGATGAGATGCCACAAAATTCCATCCAAGTGTGTGAAATCTTTGATGTCTGGAGCATATACTTCATGGGACCATTTCCGTCATCTAAAGGAAATAAATACATACTCGTAGCCGTCGATTACCTATCCAAATGGGTTGAAGCCAAGGCGCTCCCCACTAACGATGCTAGAGTTGTAGTTAAGTTTTTGAAATCTCTTTTTGCCCGATTCGGTACACCGAGAGCTATTATAAGCGATCGTGGGACCCATTTCTGTAATGACAAATTTGCTAAAGTAATGTCTAAGTATGGGGTCACTCATCGTCTTGCTACCGCTTACCACCCTCAAACGAGTGGTCAAGTCGAGGTGTCGAATCGTGGGTTAAAACGTATTTTAGAAAGGACGGTTGGAGAAAACCGTGCCTCATGGTCCGATAGGCTTGATGACGCTCTATGGGCATTCCGTACCGCTTATAAGACACCAATTGGTTGCACCCCTTACAAGCTCGTGTATGGAAAGTCGTGTCATCTACCTATCGAATTAGAGCATAGAGCATATTGGGCATTAAAACATGCTAATTTCGATCTTAAAACCGCGGGCGATCACCGGAAGCTGCAACTTAATGAACTTAATGAGCTTCGTGATCAAGCATACGAGAATTCTTTGATTTATAAGGAGAGGAAACCCCCCCCCCCCCCCCCCCCCCCCCCCCCCCCCCCCCCCCCCCCCCCGAAGAAGCTTTCCCGAATCAAGATCAAAAACCGCATTTTTAATGTTGGTGATCAAGTCTTGCTTTTCAACTCTCGTCTAAAGATATTCTCGGGGAAGCTTAAAACCCGATGGTCCGACCCTTTCACTATAACCGAAGTTTTTCCATATGGCACTGCAAAATTATCTCACTTTCTTTTTTTTTTTTTTTTATGAGTATCCAAACTTCAAAGTGAATTGCCACCGACTTAAGCACTACTTCGGAGGGGACACACCGCCCACGGTTGTCCCGGATCTCCAGACTTTCCCTAAGGACGAATGAATTCGGGGATCGAGTCGAGCTTGTGACTCGGTGACCAAAAACAAGTCGCTTCGTGGGAGGCACCCCATGCTTATCCATTTTCTATTTTCTTTCTTATTTCTATTGTGATGTGAGGAGGCTTGTACTCTTCCGATTCTTGTTGTGTTTGTACTTGTGATTGTTTGCAGGATTGACCCAAAATTTTCTGAAGACTCTCGTGTTCGGTGTTTTGTCCCGGTCCACTCGAGCTTCCTAGCCTTTAGTTTGGGAAATCCGATATCCTAAAGATTATTATCGACTAACATTTATCTTTTAGCACACTTAATAAACGGCTAAAGATTTTTGTGATACTTTCTTCAGGCTTGAGTTATGCATTAGACTTTTTGAGTTCTAGTATGGGGTTTTTAAGTCTTAGGCTAGGAAACATTGAGGACAATGTTTGATTTTAGTATGGGGTAGTATATCTTCGATATGATCTTGCCTACTTTTACCTGTTGTTCTCACGTACCCCGTTTTCCCACCAAAATTTTCAAAAATATGAAAAATTTTAAAATTTTCAAAAATAAAATAAGTGTTTTTGTCACAATTTTGACTTTCCTGCTGGGTAGAATAAGAGTAAATTTTGACCCGATCGAGCGTGTTGAGCTCTAGCTTGTTCCTTAACTTTTAGGCTAAGCGTTCGCGATTTTCGCGAAGAACGAAAAATGATAGAGTTAAGTATGAGTAGGATGCTAAACAAGGATTAGTTGGAAATCTTAAGAGCTCATGTATGTAATTTGTGGCTTTTTCTCCCATAAGCTCTTAACCAGATTAATATACGTGCTGTTTTTGGAGATTAAACTTAAATCAACAATTTTTATGTAATATATAGCAAAAATTTTAGTCTTAGTTCAAACTTATACTTGAATTTTTCAAAAAGAAGTCTTCTCTATAAAAAAAAGAGATAAAATGATAAAAAAAATATAATAATTATAAAAGTTGTGGGCTGATAAAAGTTTACTACCTCTTGCCGGCTCACAACCGATGTGGTAGTCTTCTAAAGAAAAGCCCATAGTAAGAATAAAAATCCGAGACTGATAAAAGTTTGCTGCATCTTGCCGGCTCACAACCGATGTTGCAGCCTTCTAAAAGGTCGAGGGTTACAATTGCATAAATGTTTAATATTAAGTTTAAATTAATAAATAGATTTCTTTTTGTTAAATTCAAATATGCTTTTGAACTTTGACTATTCTATTTTATAAGCTATGAATATTCGGGAAACCTGAGAGTTTTTGAAACCTAAGGTCCGTGAGTCCCGATACTAGTCTCTGTAGGGTGTCAAAAGCCTGGTCACTTAGCCGCAAGGTTGGGATGTGCCGAGACGAAAGTCGCTACATGGGATGATCTCGCCTTCAAACTCATTATTCTTGGGTGGAACGTGAAGCATAGTATTTTGCAAAACGTTGATCCATGGTTGAAATTCAAAATAGCACATTCACCTAAGATATAATAATTGTCGGGAGTAAAAAGTTCACAAGTTGCAAATATGAGTAGTGTTAGCATCTTTACTGATATTTAGCTGTGATTTCGTTTTAAGCTTGGTTTGGAGCAAGTGAAAAGTCAGGGACGATGAATTTATCCTTTTTGGGGCATTCTCGGATCGAAATGCATCTTGTTCTATGATCCCTAACAATTATGGAAATAACGAAAGTCAAAATATTCTAAGTTTATATATATATATATATATATATATATATATATATATATATATATATATATATAAAATAAAAAAATGAAAAAGTTTTATAAAAATGGAAAATGGGGTGTTTTATAACTTGTGATTTCTAAACTCTCCCCACAAAAGTCTTTGCTACTTTTCAAAGATTTAGTTTGGGGAAGTTTTGAGGTATTTGGTTTTAAAGCATATAATATTGCGTGAGGACACGCAATCGCTTAGTTTGGGGAATTTTGATATGTGTGAAAACACATATCCGTTTTATATCAAAAATGGCCCATAAAAGACAAAATTATGCTTAAAATGCTTGTATATTGCTTGTTTTGTCTTTGTGATTGTGTAGGTATGGATATAGCAAAAATCACAAGAAAACGGTCAAAGCCGGACAAACACGGACACGAGAGAGGAAAGGGTACAAATGTCGGGGATTTGTGTAAGAAAGTGTCAATAAGTCATCTTCAGTCAACCTTGGTCAACAAAGTTAACTCATAAATGACAACCTAAATTACCTAAAAACAGCCCATATTGTTAAAACATATTTCACAAAATAACCCTTAAGCCATAACGGAGTTAACCTTTCTGTTATAATGGACTTAACCCTCGTTATCTTTTCTATAATAAACCAAACAAAATCCGTGCCCATTTCTTGAACCCAAAACCGGCTAAGTCAACACTTTTTTTTTTTTTTTTGTTCTACCTGGGTCAAACAAATTAAACTCACCCTTTTATAATTTTAAACGCGGGAAAGGTGGTTTTCATTGTTCATCACCTTCCTCGTTTAACCATGAGTCAAAACAAAGGGCAAATGTAAATTGAGGGCGTGAAAGGAAGATTCGAGTACCAAGCAGTGATGTGGCACAAAGAAATGTCATACAAGAGCTCCCATTGGTCAATCCCCACAAAGAATGGCACGCGGGTCTGGCAAGAATCACACCAAGGACTATTATTTTGCACTAAAACAAGTGCAAAAGAAGCACAAATGGTCTGACACACGGAATGCCACGTTGGCAATCCGTGTGCTCACTCATTTAATCCAACGGACATCAATAAGGATCCAATGATGAGGAGAGAATGGAAGGCCAAGATCAAGGGAGAGAGGAGCGTGATCCAAGACATAGAAGCTTCATTTGCAGGCTATAAAAAGCCCCTCACATTCACACACACGTATCTAGTTTTTTTAGCTTCTAAATTTTTAGTAAAAATTGTAATTTTTAGCTTTCAAAAATTTAATGTAACTTTTCCAACTTATTGTACTCTCACTTTCAGCTTATTGTAATCAGTTTTACTATTAATGAAATCATCCTTTGTTTTTACATAATCTGTTTTACCTTACAAGTTTTTAAACTCTCAAATTCTCATGTTTATTGTTACATAAGCTATCATAAGCTCATCTTAAGCTCTCTAAGTCTCTAAGCTTAGATTAGAGCTTAAATTTATCAATAATCTACTTAAACTTTTAAAAATCAGTTAAATACCTAAAGCTTAATATGGACTTGGTTTCTATTGGATGATAAGCTTAACCTGAATGAGCTTATTGGACTTAACTAGCTTATCCTGGTGATAAGCTAGAGCTTGTAGACAGCTCATTTGAGCATTGATAAGCCTTTGTTTAGCTAAGGCACTTGTAAGTTCCTTTTTCTTTTTATGTCTTAATTTTCTAGCTTATAATTTGCTTATTTTGCTTATAATCTAGCTTGTTTGTGCTTAATTATGTCTCATTGTGGTTATTGATCATGTTTTATAATCTGTTTTTAGCTTAAGTATTGTAGATTTTAGTTTTTCACTTTTTGTCTTATAAATCAATAAAAACCAAAAATAATTAGCATAGGTATAAGTTCTTCATTTCTGGCTTATTTGCTTATTGATTAAGGTTTATTTTGGTTGTTATAAGTTGTGCACTATCTGGTTTTAAAGTTTTACTCACTAGATTTCATTTTCAAAAGCTTAAATGGATTTTAAAACTTTTAAAGGGGTGTTTGGGACAACAACACTAACCATAAGTTAGTGCTGTTTGTGACCACTTGGTCTTTTATAGTTGATTTAAATCTCTCATTTAAACTGTTTTGAATAAGATTTATAAGTTGGATTAGCTTTAAATTAGTTTTCATTAGTTGGTTTACTAATAGCTCAAATCTGTCTAGTCTCACTTTGCTTTAAAAGCTTTAATCAGTCCCAATGTTTAAAATGTTCTTGTTAGTTTTTAATGTGGTGTCAAATAAGAATTAGATTAAGTGTCTTAGGCCTGCATTCAATGGAATTTGGTTTTGTTCATGTAAGTGCAATCTGCACCAGGATAGACAAAATAAAAAAAAATAACCAGTTTCAAGTTCAAAATTCAAAGGGTAAAAGTAATATGTAGGTTTTGATTTTTGGTTTACAAATAGAGTAGGGGTTTTAATTAATCTGTTTCATATTAGTTTTTATTAAAAATGTCTTTTGATAATCTGTTTTTAGCTCTTAAATTAGCCATTTGTCATTTCAATTTTCAAATAATATAGTTAGCTTATGCTATCTAATCTGCCTACTTTCAGACAGTTTTTTTTCTTTAAGCTCTTGTTGTCTCAAACTTTTGCAAAAAGCATTTTCATAAAGCCTCTAGGTCAAGCTTTCAGAAAAGTCAAGTATCAATTCTTAAGGTGCTTATTTGCTTGCTTAAAAATAAGCCTCAAAGTCTGCCTTGGGTCTGTTTGGTTTCAAAGATTGCCTAAGTGCTTATTTTGGTTTCTAAGCTTATGGCTTGTCTTAGTGCTTATTTCTGTCATAGTAGCTTGTTAAGGTAGGATTTAGTTAAAAAAATCAGCTTATTGTTCATTTAACGTAGCTTAATTCATCTTAGAGTTCTTAAAATTTGATAAAAGCCAAAAAAATATAGTTAAGTGTTTTTTCTGTCCTTTTTAAGCATTTTCTAGCTTATTTCTTAAGTTTCATAAATAATTGCTTTTATGAAAAATGTTTATTTACAGCTTTTCTACAACTTTTGTGTTTTGAGTTTTCAAAAATAAAAAAAAATAGCAAAAAGAGAGGCTGGGACTCGAACCCACGACCTCCCCTTTACACACACCCCTCACTTACCATTGTGCTTCAATAGCTCATCCGTGAGCCTTTCCTTTCACTTAATACTTAACACCGTTTTGGGCCTTTAAGCCCAAACCAATTCGTGGCTTATTGGAGCTTATAGCAAGCTTATTTGATAAGCTGGTGATACCAGCTTATTTTTCTTAGGTCCTTTATAGCATTTTAGACTTTTCCTGTTTTTTTAGAATTTTTTTCATAATTATTTGTTATTTTTAGTTAATTTCCGAAACTTAAAAATTTTAAAAAACCATAAAAAATAGAAAAAGTTTTTAAAAAATTTTCAAAAAATAGTTTTTAGTCTTAGAATAAATACTTTTAGGTTTACATGCATTAAAATCATTTTTACCCTTTTTAGATTTAAAATTTCATTTTTAACTTTTTAATTTAGTTTTATAAAATAGGATTTTATTATAAAAAGTAGTTAAAAATAATTTTCTGAGTTTTCATAGTATTTTAGATTTTTTCTAAGTTAGAAAATCATTTTTTAGAATTTTTAGGAATTAATTTGCTATTTTCTAGGATTTTAAATAGATTAAATTAGTTTTTAATTCATAAAAAAAATATTCTCACGTGTACAAGCTTAAGAAAGCTCTTTATGGGTTAAAACAAGCTCCACGCGCGTGGTATGACATGTTGTCTTTGTTCCTGCTATTCCAAGACTTCTCCAAAGGTTCAGTGGATCCTACATTGTTCATACGAAGAGACGGCAAGGAACTACTTCTGGTACAAATATATGTCGATGATATCATCTTTGCTGCATCAACACCTAAACTTTGTGACCTATTTTCTAAAATCATGTGTTCAAAATTTAAGATGTTAATGATGGGCAAAATCTCATTTTTCTTAGGACTACAGATTTCTCAAAGTCCCAGAGGCATCTTTTATTAACCAGTCAAAATATGCCCTTGAATCCTTAAAGAAATAAGGTTTTGACTCTTCTGACCCAGTGGATACTCCCATGGTGGATAAATCTAAACTGGATGAGGATAAAGAAGGGAAAGCCGTTGATCCGTCACACTATCGTGGTATGATAGGCACCCTCGTTTATCTCACAGCCAGTAGACCTGACCTATAATTTGCTATATGCATGTGTGCCCGGTATCGGGCTCGGCCTACCGAAAAGCACTTAAATGCAGTAAAAAGGATCTTTCGATATCTAAAAGGAACCGTTAATCGGGGACTATGGTATCCGAAGGATTCTTCGATTGCTCTAACAGCATTTGCAGATGCGGATCATGCTGGTTGTCAAGATACACGCCGTAGCACATCTGGTAGTATGTAATTTTTGGGAGATAGACTTATCAGTTGGTCATCAAAAAGGCAGAAAAGCGCTGCGATATCCAGTACGGAAGCTGAATATATTGCTTTGTCCGGCTGTTGTGCTCAAATCCTTTGGATGAGATCACAGCTTACCGACTATGGCTTTGGTTTCAACAAAATTCCAATGTACTGTGATAACAAAAGCGCTATTGCCTTATGCTGCAACAACGTTCAACATTCCAGATCAAAGCATATAGACATCAGATTTCACTTTATCAAGGAGCATGTTGAGAATGGGGTGATCGAACTTTACTTTGTCAATACGAAGTATCAACTGGCGGACATCTTCACTAAAGCTCTTGGCCGAGAAAGAATTGAATTTCTGATCAACAAGCTGGGAATGTGGAGTTTTACGCCGAAGACTCTGAAACAATTGGCAGATGAAGTTGATGAATAGTGGTGGTACCTATTCACATATCCTGTATCATATGTATATACATAAAACCATAAAAACCAAAAAGATTTTTCATTTTTAGAAAACTTTTATAAAAACAAAATACAAAAATATAAAATCTATAAAACCAAAGAAAAAATTAAAAAATGAAAAAATATAAAAAGAGGTAATAAAGGCATGTCTTTCTGAAAATCGATAACATTTACGGTTTTAGAAATGTCATTCAATAATGATACGAGGATGTAAATGAAGTTCGAGCAGAAGTTACAAATGTTTTCAAAACATGCCAAATGGCTTGCTATTATTTCAGATAGTAACCTGGACATCATTTTAAAGGTAAGTATTCCGTCAAAAAGGAAACTTAACCTCTCAACGGGAAAATATTCTCGGGCATGGTCTATTTTATGACCATGCAAAGGCTTGTGTTTACTTTGCAACACAACCCGTGCTTCCTATGTACAATAAGTGTACGTGTCAGTGCACTTATGTGTCAAAATAAGAGAAATCTTATTTTTATTGGTCAAAAGTTGTCTTCATAATGAATCAGTGTTTTTAGTAATCACAAAAAGATTTTCAAAGACAATTCGACCACTCAAACAATAACAACAGCTCTTTAAATAAAAAACGGGTCATTATTTGAGGGGGAGAAAGTGTCATCCAATAATATTTTGAAACAGTTTTTCAAAATAAGTCATGGAATAAACGGATAAAGTTTTGAATAATGACGGATAATAATTTCAAGGGGAGTTAATTTATATTAACTACAAGAGCTTTAGATGTCATTTGTTTAAATCTTTATGGACTTATTTGCAATTTGAGACTTAGTGAATTTACTCCTTAAACTACATTTGATCAATATTGTCAACACCTCATAGTTTGTAAAAGACTTAGGAATGCTTGGAAATACTTTCATAGTTTTAAAAGCCTTGAAGTTGATTCTCACGAGATAGATCTAAGCTTATATATTCTTAAAACACGATCTCGAGTATGTGTGCGTACAAAGTTTTGCTGATTCCGAGGTGTCGAAACCAGCAAGGGGGAAGGAGTAGATGTATACTCGATAGTGTCCTTAGCCTTCTTTTGAGGTTAGCTTCTTTTGTCTTTTGAGGTTAGCTTCTTTTAATTTTAGGCCTTTTTGAATCTTTCGGGTGCACTAATTCAATCTCATGGTGGAAGAGACATCTCGTCATTAGTCAGTATGCATCATTTGAGTCCCCAGGGGGAAGTGTTGGGAGTATAATTATTTAAAACGTGAGAAAAGTTCTTTCTGATTCAATTAATGCTTCCTCAAACGGTCAATCCCTAAGCTTATTCTTAAAAGAAGTAGAAATATTTGATAAAAGAGGTACACATAGGTATGATGATTCCTTAAGTTAGTCAATATTCTGCAGAAAGAAATGAGTACATTTAGGACTTAGTTGACTTAGGTATTTTCATTTCGACTAAGTGGGAATAATTGTGATATCCGGGACTTAGTTGACTTTGGTGTTACAATTTATATCATCGCTATCCTGAAGAGAGAAATGCGCTCATCCGGGACTTAATTGTCTTTGGTGTTGCGGTATCAAGTTCTTGAAAGGGTTAATTGTGTACTTCGGATATCTGGGCTTTATACATCAAGACTGCTTGATGCGGCTTGCAAGAAAGTTCTGAATCTACTCAAGAAAGGATTGCTGGTTTAGGGGGAAGCTAAGACAACTTCAACACCGACACACCAACCTCACAAGCTCAAGTTACATATGTATCTGAATCTGTTCTATCCTCGAAGTTTGATGCAAAGACTTTCATAACTTGGAAAGAAAGTTGAAGCAACGCTGAAGAGTGCTTGAACAGAGAAAGATCAGATTGACAACCTCTTGAAAGAAAGAAGGTTAATGAGGAGCTTAGAAAGTTCGTTGGTGGGAGATTGTACGAAGGAGACCTACGGCTGCGTCAAAAGAACCATATGATTCTATCATATGATGTTCTCATCATTCAGGTCAAACCTCGTATATAATAATCTTGTGAATATATAAAGTGTAGACTTAATGGTGATAATAAGGAGTGCTCGAGTACAAAATTTTCAAGAATTTCTTAGTAAATTCAAAATCTTTCAAATAATTGTACTCGGCACCATCTTATAAACCCTCAAAAGTTGAGGGGGAGCAATAATATGTTCCATTCTGCTAGAATACATCATTTTGTCCCCGAACGGTTAATCAATTGATATCCAAAATATCAAGGGATTAACATTTTGGATAAGGGGAGAAAATGTGATTAACCTGGACTTAATGTATATTGACAGAAGTGATCAAATAAAATGGACTCAATGCACTCCACACCTAGCATGTACTACGATTACGATGCACATGTTAAGGGGGAGCTTTTAGTGATGATTAAAAACATTCAAAGTGTAAACCTTTTGATATTTATATCAAACACTTTGAATGAATTTTTCAATGATTTTGGTTTGTAATGGTGATGGAATACCCTAAAAGACCGACCATGTACTTAATTTTATGGAGTTATAAGGTGGTTAGGTATAGGTATTCAAATCCCATGATCCAGCCAGAACCGGAGGGATCTACCCAGGGATATCCACTAGTTAGTGTAGAAGTCCTTAGGTATGATTAAAAAGGAGAAAAAGTGAGAATAGGGAATAATGCCGACTGAGATGGAGCTAACACTGGAACAAACCCAACAAGGTGTTAGTTATGAAGTCTCGGTAAGCATTGAAGGGGTTGAAGAATGAAAAAGAAATGTAAGGATAAAGGGTGAAAAGAAAGAAGCCCTCCATACACTTAGGCAGAAATCGGGTCAATACATAAACTGTCAGAAACACTAAGATGTTGTCCGACATTGAAGACAGTCATGGACCTAGTGACGCTATGCACAACCCTTCCTAGCCACTCAAAGTCAGAAAGACTTTGTTTCAAAACTCACGGAGATTCACTCATTTCTATCAACTCTCTCACTCCGAGTTAGTTGATATTGAAAAGGTGGCACTCAGCTCCAGCCTCCGATCACTAAAATCAAAGTGCACTATTGAGTCTAGAGCCAAAAAGAGATCATCCATAAATCTCATTAGGACACTTGTTAAATTAAGCTTGCTAAATCACACAATGTGAATAACAAGATATATACTAAGAGTCCTACACATTATCCTTGTGATTTTGCCAGAACATCTGAGTGATATCATTCACAATGAAAATGGAAATCCTG
This sequence comes from Tanacetum coccineum, assembly GCA_026074375.1. NCBI lineage: Eukaryota > Viridiplantae > Streptophyta > Magnoliopsida > Asterales > Asteraceae > Tanacetum > Tanacetum coccineum. Next base: position 24,526 of record BQNB010011563.1, read on the forward strand.
CTTGAGCCAACATCAAACAAGCTCATGGTAGGTGACTTGTGCGATTCTATATGAATCAAACTTGTGACAACTAGAAAGAAACGATGGTGCGATTCTACAAGAATCAAACTTGTTCCAGGTTATGAATTGACGATTGATGATGAATTTTGAAATGATTAACACTCTCGATGTGTCACAAAACCACTTTAGCAAGTGACACGTCGATTGATTTTCAAATCAATTTTTTTACTTCAATCGGTGAGATAGTAACTCGCTGGTTCACTCTTATCGTGCTGTCTGCTTTGAGACGTTCTGATAATGAGAACATGCTAAGTTTGATGAATCTAATACACATGTGTTAGAAAGATTCTTACTTCAGCTGGAAATCCTGTCAAGGAGATTCTTCTTAAATTGAATCTACCTGATCACAGGTCGATCCTTACGGATTCGAAGGTTACTCCAACCAAACACGGGCGAATGACAAAGCCATATTCGTCCCCCCACTTTATTGCTAACTGTTTTATTGCAGGAAACTTAAATATGGTGGTGAAGGTACCTATTTCCCGCTGACTCACAAGATTCATAGCCACATGCTCATACCAGACCGACAAACATAAAGACATCATGAAAGCTCAAGTACATGTTTCAAGACTTCCGCTACTCTGATACCGTACGTCTTTCTTGAAGTGACAAAGTATTAAAGTCAAAGAATTTCAAAGAAGTTTCCATCACTCTGATACCGAACGTCTTTCTCGAAGTGACGAAGTGTTAAAGTTAAAGAATTTCAAGAAAGATGCAACATTAAAGCTTTTCAAGTCAACAAATCAAGAAAGGTATGAGCATGTCGGTCCAAAGTCACAAGTTTCACAAGATGGCAAAGTTCATTAAGATGGCGAAGAGATTATGCTTGGTTGATGATCTCAAGATGCTCAAGATCACACTCTCACATACAAGTTAAAGATAAAGGAACAAGCTCGATCCCAAAGTCACTAATCACTACAACATATTCACAAGAGTAAATCAAGAATTGAAGTTAAAGACTACGAGCTGAGGACTAAAGATAAAGCATAGTATGTTAGGATTATATTTTTTGTAAATTGGAGTGACCTCCCTTAGGGGGAGATTGTTAGGATCAAGAAAAGTCTCGGTCACTTCCAATAATTACTAATCAAAGCCCGTAGTTAGATACGTTAATCATATTAAGCTAATATGGCCCAAGGCCCATGGTAAGCCTATCAATAGGCCCATGGCCGGCCAAACTAAGTGTATAAATACCCTCTCCATAGCTTGGAGAGGGTGTTGGTTGGTTTTGTATTCTCATTTCATTTATGCATTATATGTTTCTTACTTTCTCTCTCTAGAATACATCCTTCCTTCCACTTTCTCTCACTAAGTTCCTACTCATTTCATATCAAAGATTACTTGTATTCTTCAATTGGTATCAAGAGCCATGGAGTGGTGTGTTTAGTTTTTGTGTTTAATAACGCATTTGAGGTATCTGCTGATGTTCTAGAAATTTACATGCAAGAGTTTTGGGCTACTGTCACCAAATATCATTTCTCACTCCGGTTAAAGATGAATGGCAAAAGCCATACTGTTAATGAGGTGAAACTTAAGAGAGATATGTTCAATATTTGCCTAGCAACCCCAGGCTAGTTAATTTGAATATCCTCCCTTTGAAGAAGAGATACCTCTTCATTAGAGATCTTGGTCACACTAGTGAGGAATAAAGGTCTTAATCTGATGTCAATGTAATCCACCAATTGCATCAACCATGGAAATCATTTTGCTGCTGATCATCAATAATTGAGTCTCAATGAAAAACTACTGCTCTTGGAAAGTACTAGAGCCTGTCACGGAGCTCAAAATCCTTTGGAGAGAAGTAGTCATAACAAGAATGTTGACTATGTCATTGCTGTGGGAAGAGCTTTAAGGTAACACGTGGAGAACAAGAATTCTAAAACGAATAATGACATGTATTATCCACGCTTCACCAAAATCATTGTAGACAACTTCTTGGCAAAGGATCAGGCAATACCAAGGAGAAACAAGATGTTTTGGCACTATGTCAGGGATGACCTCATGTTCACCACAATAAGAGTCATTTCTAAACATCAGGACACACGGGTATACGGCGCTATTCTCCCTCAGCACTTAACAAACCAAGACATGTTAAAGTTTGAAGCTTACAAGACTTATCGTGCTTATGCTACTGGTAAAAAGACTCTAAAACCAAAATCTACAAAGAAGAAAGTTGATTCTGAATCATCTCCCAAGACGAAGCCTACTCAAGCTTCTAAAGGAAAAAGAATCAAGACTTCAGCTAAGGGAATTATACCTGCCAAGAAGAAGCAATCAGCAACAAAGTCAAAAGGTTTAACGGTGCTATCTGAGATTGCTTTGACTGAAGCTGAACAGATGAAGATTTCTCTTGAAAGAAGCAAGACACAACAACACAGCTCTCATGCTAGTGGTTCAGGTGCAGATGAAGGAACTGGTGTCACACCAGGGGTTCCCGATGTACCTTCTTATGATTCTGAGGCTGAGCAAATCTCTTAGAAGTCTAGTGATGAGGAAGATGATGATGAAGTAAACATGGGAAATGATAATGATGACGATGCTGATAATTAAGATGATGTTGGTCAGGATTATGATGAAGAAGATGATGATAATCAAGATGATGATGATCAAGAACATGATGGTCAAGATGATGAAAAGCAAAGAAAAAAAAAAAATGAAAAAAAATTTTTTTTGTTAATGAGTAAACTGATTCAGACAACGATGGTGATGACTTTGTTCATCCCAAGCTGTCCACTCATGATGAAGAAGATAAAGAAGAAGAGGATTCAGATCCGAGGGTTTATACACCTTCTAATTATGAATCCACTGATGATGAAGAAAGTGATGAGAAATACAAGGTGTGAATGTTGAGGGAGAAGAAATGGATAAAGAGGAGACAAATGAAGAGGACGAAGCGAATGAATTATACAGGGACGTGAACGTCAATCTGGAGGGAAGAGATACTAAAATGACAGATGCTCTATGCACTATCGTCCAAACTACTCAAGTAATAGAAGACACTCATGTAATCATAACACCGGTCAATCCGGAATCTCAACAACAGAGTTCTTCTGTGTCATCTGGCTTCGTTTCTAACATGCTCAACCCTAGTCCAGATACAGGTATTGACTCTATATTTAATCTTAACACTGAGTCAACTTTACTGATAGATGTTCCGGTTACTACTATTGTCGAGCCACCTTTTTTGTCTACAACAACTCTTCCTCCATCACCCACGCCTCTCATCACACATCTGCAACAAACACCAATCCCTACACCAGCAACTGCTCCAAGCTCCTCCTTATAAGATCTTCCTAACTTTGGCTCTTTATTCGGGTTTGACCATAGACTAAAAACTTTGGAAACTGATTTCTCTGAACTCAAGCAAACAAACCAATTTGCTACAGCAGTTTCTTCAATTAAATAATGCGAGGAATTGAATAGTTGGATTATAATAATTGTCCCCAGCATCGTTGATTGTGAACCTTGGCCAACAAGATGCATTGAAGCAACCAAACATCTGCTTAGTTACAGTACGAGAGACTCAGAGATGAAGCTCAAGCTAAAAATGCAGACTTCATCAATAAACTTGATGATAACATTAAGAAAATAATCAAGGATCAAGTCAAAGAATAAGTTAAAGCACAAGTCTCCAAGATTTTGCCAAAAATTAAGAAGAACTGAGTAAATGAAACAACCCCTCTCCCCCCCCCACCCACGCCGCCCGCTGATTAGCCACGAACCCCAATGAACCTAAAGACAACTTATGCCCGAAGCTGCCCCCCCCCCCCCCCCACCCCCCCCACCCCCCCCCCCCCCCCCCCCCCCCCCCCCCCCCCCCCCCCCCCCCCCCCCCCCCCCCCCCCCCCCCCCCCCCCCCCCCCCCCCCCCCCCCCCCCCCCCCCCCCCCCCCCCCCCCCCCCCCCCCCCCCCCCCCCCCCCCCCCCCCCCTCCCCCCCCCCCCACCCCCCCCCCCCCAACCCCCCACCCCCCCCCCCCCCACCCCCCCCCCCCCCCCGCCCCCCCCCCCACCCCCCCCCCCACCCCCACCCACACCCCCCCCCCCCCCCACCCCCCCCCCCCCCCCCCCCCCCCCCCCCACCCCCCCCCCCCCCCCCCCCCCCCCCCCCCCCCCCCCCCCCCCCCCCCCCCCCCCCCCCCCCCCCCCCCCCCCCCCCCCCACCCCCCCCCCCCCTCCCCCACCCCCCCCCCACCCCACACCCCCCACCCCCCCCCCCCCCCCCCCCCCCCCCCCCCCACCTCCCCCCCCCCCCCCCCCCCCCCCCCCCCCCCCCCCCCCCCCCCCCCCCCCCCCCCCCCCCCCCCCCCCCCCCCCCCCCCCCCCCCCCCCCCCCCCCCCCCCTCCCCATCCCCCCCCCCCCCCCCCCCCCCCCCCCCCCCCCACCCCCCCCCCCCCCCCCCCCCCCGCCCCCCCCCCCCCCCCCCCCCCCCCACCCCCCCCCCCCCCCCCCCCCCCCCCCCCCCCCCCCCCCCCCCCCCCCCCCCCCTCCCCCCCCCCACCCCCCCCCCCCCCCCCCCCCCCCCCCCCCCCCCCCCCCCCCCCCCCCCCCCCCCCCCCCCCCCCCCCCCCCCCCCCCCCCCCCCCCCAACCCCCCCCCCCCCCACCCCCCACCCCCCCCCCCCCCCCCCCCCCCCACCCCCCCCCCCCACACCCCCCCCACCCCCCCCCCACCACCCCCCCACCCCCCCCCCCCCCCCCCCCCCCCCCCCCCCCCCCCCCCCACCCCCCCCCACCCCCCCCCCCCCCCCCCCCCCCCCCCCCCCCCCCCCCCCCCCCCCCCCCCCCCCCCCCCCCCCCCATCACCCCCCCCCCCCCCCCCCCCCCCCCCCCCCCCCCCCCCCCCCCCCCCCCCCCCCCCCCCCCCCCCCCCCCCCCCCCCCCACCCCCCGCCCCCCACCCCCCCCCCCCCGCCCCCCCCCTCCCCCCCCCCCCCCTCCCCACCCCCCCACCCCCCCTCCCCCCCCCCCCCCCCCCCCCCCCCCCACCCCACCCCACCCCCCCACCCCCCCCCCCCCCCTCCCCCACCCCCCCCCCCACCCCCCCCCCACCCACCCATCCCCCCCCCCCCCCCCCCCCCCCCCCCCCAACCCCCCACGCCCGCACCCACCCCCCCCACCCCCCCCCTCCCCCCCCCCCCCCCACCCCCCCCACACAGCCCCCCCCCCCACCCCCACCCCCCCCCCCGCCCCCCCCCCCCACCCCCCCCCCCCCCCCCCCCCCCCCCCCCCCCACCCCCCCACCCCCCCCCCCCCCCCCTCACTCCCCCCCCCCCCCCCCACCCCCACCCCCCCCCACCCCCCCCCCCACAACCTATCCGAACTAGAACTAAAAAAAGAAATCTCTATAGATAAGAAAGGGAGAGCAATAAGTCAATTCACAAATCTGATGAACAAAGAACGCTAGCAAAGCATGGTATGACGCTTACAAAGTGAAAAACTTATACTTGACACATATGGAGAAACTATTTCATTTAAAAGACGGTCGAGATGAAAGCGGATAAAAGATGAAAGAACACCTCTAACGGATCAAGACCGGGGGTCTAAGAGAAGAAGAGTGGTAAAAGAACCAGAGTCAACTCATGCACCAAGGAAAAGACCTCCAAGACAAATGCAAGGACAACTGCAAAGGTCCAAATCTCATCAAAAGTCTGCTGACGAGTCTACTCAAGCAGAGGAGCCAATGAAAACTACCAAAGATTTGGAAGAACCCACACATTAAGAGTTTGAAACAGGAGTTACTGAAGATCAACGTGATGAAGAGACCTCTCAGCTTCCTGATTGGTTTCAGAAACCAGACACCTCCTTACTCTAGATCGTGATTATAACAAGAACGTTGCTTGATGCTCTTGACCATTTTATCAACCATGGATAAGCTCTTTGCCCAGATTGAAGATTCCATATGATTCGTTTAATGAGGCAAATGGACACTCCTCTTGACTTCTCAGCATTCGTGATGAACCGGCTTAAAGTTGATACTCTAACTCCTGAATTATTAGCCGGTCTAACATTCGAGCTGATGAAAGAATCATGCAAGAGTTTGGTAGAACTTGAATATTTCTTTGAAGAAGTCTACAAGGCAACCACTGATCAATTAGACTGGAACAACCCTGAAGGTCAGCAATATCCTCATGATCTGCAAAAACCACTACCATTGATACCTAATTCCTCGAGTCGCGTGTCATACCGTTTCGATCAAAACTTTTTTTTCATCAACAACGACCTTGCATAACTAAAGTGTGTGTCTCATTTGAACAAATACAACTTCAGTGACAAAGACCAAGGTTACAGATTATGGCATAATCAAATGGATAAAGATTGTCCCTAACATAATGTGGAAGTCAAGTGCCGGTAGCGGGGGGGGGGTTACGGGTGAGGCCAGAAGCATGGTACTCCTGGGGTGAAATGTTCACATTGGGGGGGTGCGAAAACGACAACAATTTCTATGCGATTTATTGCTAACGAGGTGGGGGGTTGAAGGGGGTGGGGGGGGGGGGGGGGGGGCTGCTCTGAGATGTCTACTCAAACGCAGAATCAATCGCTGTCGACAAAGCTTCAATAGTTGATGGCATAATACAAGCAGTTTTTGGATTTGGAATCACTGTTCGTAGAGATTATGACAAGGCTGTATACATTCAAAGAATGAGCGATTTCAACTGTTTTCCATCCTAAGACATTGAATACATTTTGCTTCATTCTGTTCAAGTAAGTTTACAAATCTCACGTGTGAAAGAACGTCTAGCTTTTAAATCTCCTGCAATGTTTTAAACAAGAGAAGACATTGTCACTCAAAGCATCTGGAAAGACCTTATAATAGGTGTGAGAAGTTACAAAAGAAGCTTAACCTCACAAAGTCGGATACGTACAGATCAGACCTTAAACGAAAGGAAGCTTATTCAGCATACTCCAATCCTAGAGTTTCTTTACCATGAACAAAAGACAAAAGAACACATTGATGCGTTAATGATGAACTACACAAGTTTATTGACGGTACACTCAATGAAGGTCCGGACTAAGGGCTCTTTGATGATCGTCTAAAATGGGAATTCAGGGAATAAGTATCTGCCACAAACTAAATTGGAGACAAAGTAATGATAGATAAAGCAGGAGCTATGAACCCAGGCAATTGATTAACCGCTTAAGAACCAGTAGGATTATGCGGACTTGGAGAAATTTGTTTGGGTGGGAGACAAAACGTAACGAGGATAACTTTCGACTGCTGCAAAGATCCATATCCTTCGTCATAACAGTCAAACCTTGTATATGGTCGGTAATAAATAACTTGTGAAATTTGTATATATGTAGTGTAGACATTATGGTGATATTAAGAAGTGCTCGAGTACAAAATTTTCAAGAATTTCTTAGTAAATTCAAAAAATTTCAAATTATTGTACTCAACACTGTCTTATATACCCTCAAATATTGAGGGGGAGCATTAAAATGTTCCTGTTAGAGATTGTGTAACATTTTGTCCCTAAACGTTTAATCAAATTGATATCCAAAATATCAAGGGATTAATATTTTGGATAAGAGGAGAAAATGTGATTAAACTGAATCTAATTTGTATTGAAATATGATCAGATAAAATGAACTCAATGCACTCCACACTTAAGGGAGAGCTTTAGTGATGATGAAAAACTCTCAAAGTGTAAATCATTTGATATTTATATCAAACACTTTGATTGAACTTTTCAATGATTTTGGCTTCGATTGTGATGGAATACCCGAAAGACCGACCATGTACTTAAATTTATAGAGTTAAAAGGTGGTTAGGTATAGGTATTCAAATACCATGATCCACCCAGAACCGGAGGGATCTACCCAGGGATATCTACTAGATAGTGTAGAAGTCCTTAGATATGATACAAAAGGAGAAAAAGTGAGAATCGAGAAAAGTGCCGACTGAGATGGAGCTAGTACTGGAACAAACCCAACAAGGTACTCGTTATGAAGTCTCGGTAAGCACTGAAGGGGTTGAAGAATTAAAAAGAAAAGTTAAGATAAAGGGTAAAAAGAAAGAAGCCCTCCTTACACTTAGGCAGTCTGCTGTCAAGAATTAAAAAGATGATTGCTAACATTGAAGATTGACATCATGGACCCAATGATGTAATGCACAAACCTCCCTAGCCACTCAAGGTCTCTCAAAAGACTCTTGCTTCATTTCTCACAGAGATTACACGCATTTCTATCAACTTTCTTACTCCGAGTTAGTTGATATTGAAAAGGTGGCAGTCTGCTCCAGCCTCCGATCACTAAAATCAAAGTGCACTATTAAGTCTAGAGCCAAAAGAGATCATCTATAAATCTCATTAGGACACTTGTCAAAATTATGCTTGTTATCTCACACAATGTGAATAACGAGAAATATAAAGAGTCCTATGTATTATCCTTATGATTTTGCCTGAACATCCGAGTGATACTTAAGTATTCACAGTGAAGATGGAAATCTTGCTTGAGCCAACATAAAACAAGCTCATGGTAGGTGACTTGTGCGATTCTTATGAATCAAACTTGTGACAACTGGAAAGCAACAACGAGAAATTCTATAGAAATAAACTTGTTCCAGGTTTTATGGGATTTTAAATGAATTTTTTGAAATGATTAACACTCTCGATGTATCACAAAATCACTTTAGCAAGTGACACGTCGATTGACTTTTCAAATCAATTTTTCTATTCAATCGGTGAGATAGTAATTTACTGGTTCACTCTTATCGTGTTGTCTGCTTTGAAACGTTCCGGTAATGAGAACATGCTGAGTTTGATGAATCTAATGCAAATGTGTTAGAAAGATTTTATACTTCAGCTGGAAATCCTGTCAAGGAGATTCTTCCTAAATTGAATCTACCTAATCACAGGTCGATCCTTACGGATTCGAAGGTTACTCCAATCAAACACGGGTGAATGATAAAGCCATATTCGTCCCCCCGCTTTATTACTAATTGTTTTAATACATGATACTTAAAGATGGAGGTGAAGGTACATGATTCTAGCTGACTCACAAGATTCATAGCCACATGCTCATACCCGACCGACAAACATAAAGACATCATGAAAGCTCAAGTACATATTTCAAGTCTTTCGCTACTCTGATACCATACGTCTTTCTCGAAGTGACGAAGTGTTACAGTTGAAGAACCTCAAGAAAGATGCAATATTAAAGCTTTTCAAGATAACATATCAAGAAAGGAATGAGCATGTCGGTCCAAAAGTCACAAGCTCATAAGATGGCAAAGTTTACAAGATGGCGAATCGAGATTATGCTTGGTTGATGATCTCAAGGTGTTCAAGATCACATTTTCACATTCAAGTCAAGATAAAGGAACAAGCTCAAGCCTAAAGTCAATGATCACTACATCAAATCACAAGTTAATGATTGAAGTTGAAGACCACGAGCTCAAGACTAAAGATAAAGCATAGTATGATAGGTTTAAGTTTTTATAAAATGGAGTGACCTCCCTTAGGGGGAGATTGTTAGGAACACGAAAGTGTCGGTCACTTCCATATATAATTATAGTTACCTCGTTAAGTTAATTTTTGGAAATTTACTAGGGTAGTTAGCTAAAGCCCATGGACAAACCCATGAAGGCCCAAGCCCATGTCCATATGTAAGTATTTATACACCTTTTCATGCCTTGGAGAGGTGGTTGGTTGTTTATTTTTCACACACTTATGCATTTCTATCTTATGTTAACTTTCTCTCTCTAAGTGTTCATCCAACCCACTCTCTCTCTAGAATCACCTCTTTCCCTCTGATCAAGTATGTTATTAGATTAGTCTTCATGAATTCCCTCAATCTGTCAACCAAACACGTTATGGAATAGAATCAAATTCTAATTCCTTCAGAATCCTAAAGATTTCGTGAACCAAACAGGGCCTTAGGGTTTGATTTGTATGTGTGCTAAATATTGCATTTAATGAAAGTTAGCACAACATGCTCCTGACACCTAAAACAGTGAACAATTGTATGTTCAACTGTAAAAGTAGGTGAGAGAAAAAGCTGAGGTCATATTATTATTTGGATATTCCTTTTTCATAATATTAAAAACAAATAACTTTTTTTATAAGAAACCACTTAAAGAAAATTATATTAATTTTGAAAATCACTTTAGCTTTTGAAAACTGGCCCTTTGATTGATGTTTTAAAAGAGCTGAACTAGGTTTAGGTTTGGTGCTATGTTATGTTGAACTGATGGACATTTTGAAATATATTATATGTTCATATACATAAAGCGGATGGTCACTAAATCCATAGATCGTTGGCGCACTTGTCAGTTTACAACCATATGATACAAACTTGTAACACCCCCAAAATCAGGTATCAGCAGAATGGTAACAATGGGGTGCTACATCAAAGTACAACAATCAAGATATAGGAAACGACCTTAAATGGACGTTTTAAGATAAGATTTCATTCGATGCCATAGCAAAATATCAGAGTTCATACATTAGGTCCCATATGTTTTAAAAGTCATAAACATTTCAAGTACATATTTAATTAAACAACAGCTTTATAATACCAAAAGATGACTTAAGTTTTTTT